>JADBJO010008644.1:0-37500 GCA_016801955.1 Conus betulinus
TGCTTCTAATATCAGAATATATGGGGCAAACATCCATAAATGATGTCATCTTCGACAACATTGCATACAGCGGCCAAAATTGTTCACACTTTCACTACAATGTTCTAGATAAAGCCATTAACGGAAGAACACCAACACGACAATTTACCAGACAAGTCTCCGCAAACAATCTATCAGTCTACAAAATCAAAGTAACATTCAGGTTAAAATGATGTTTTAAACAGACCAATACTGAGCTACGTCCTTATTCAATCACAACGCTGTACCGGTCCTGTAGATAGTGATCCATCCCATTCTGTTTTTTAAACGAAGAAAAAAAAGAAATTCCACATCCTACACCTTGATTTACCAAGCGTAACCAAACCCCAGGCTAAACAAAGTGTTTTCAACCATTGTCGCCCAGCATACTTTACCATTTGTATCCATATGACGAGCACTGAGTACGCCTGGCGTGGGATATTGGGATAACAATGGGCCAGTATCAGTTTCTTCATCAGTTCATCAAAACACATGGAACAAGGACCTCAAAGAGGAACACAGGGTTTTTTTGGTTACGAGTAATAACCTTTGCGGTATTACAAAACATGGGTTCCCTCTTCCCCTTGTAAGAGAAAGGTGGATGGCCCCCCCCAAATCTATATATTTCAGAGACCTGGCGTTTCCCCCATTTTCCAAACCATAGACACTGACTTCGTTCTGTCAATTACTGAGCAGTGAAAACTATATAAAACAGTAAAATGGAAGAATATGTTAAAAAAAATAAATGATTATGCAATTCTATTAACAAACTTAGCACCAAAATGTCTGAACTGGTAAGAGTTAAAATGCCCACTTTTTTTCAGACATGCAGGTCTACAGGGAATTTTTGTTCTCTTCACAGTCCAACATCTGTATAGACTGGAATGCCTGCCATGGTCCATCAGACATCAAACTTTAAAACTGATGTCCTCTGTGAGAACACATGCATTGAAAAACAGACAGACTGAAAAAAACAAGCCCACTCCATCCCCATAGCACACACCCCTGATAAAAAAAAACACAGAAACCAACAACAAAACAAACAAGCAAAAACAAAAAAAACTGCTTTCAAAACACCATGAATCCAACTGTGTCCTTTCATAGAACAGCTGGCCTTCATTTACTGGTGAAATGGGATGGATGTACTTACAAATGAAACGAAAACAAAACAAAAACAAAATTTAAACATATGTTAAGGTGGTGTCCTGTTTGGGCATCATCCCTGAAGGAAGGATAAGTGACGTGACCTCTTTGACTGGTGTGACTCCAAATAAGTTAATGTGATAAATCTCACCAATCATGAACCTCCAAAGTTCTAGCGATAGGAACAAGAAGAAAAAAAAAGAAACAACCCAGAAAGTACACGAACTTTGAAAAAAAAAAAAAAGAAAACAAAAGCATAGGAGCCAAGACAGTCTAAACCCCCCGCCCCTCATCTTTTCCACCCCAGATAAGCACTTGTAGCACAATACCCAAATCAATTTCCCTCTGTGTTTTGATCGATCTGATCCTAGACCAGTCCACACTGTTCAGTGTCTTCCCCTCATGAAAAGAGAACGTTTCTCAACCCATTTTGATTTGATTTTGATCACAAGCAATTCAACCACTCCTTCTAGTATGGGATCAAACAAAGGAAAATACCCTAATAATCATCGAATACAAATGAAATCCTCATTTCGTTTACACCAAAAAGTAAATCCACTGCACACAGAATGTATTTTGCTTTTTTTATGCAAGCTTTTAAAAACAAAACTTAGTGGCCCATTTGATTTATTTTTTGAAAGTCTACTATTTTTCTGTGACCTTTATGTTAAGGATTTTCACTTCAGTTTTCTAACACTTTTCAAGAGTTAAAGAGTTTCAAGGTACATCATTCCCAATCAAGCAGCTGGAGCCTAGCAAGGAGCAGTGAATGGGGCCTACAGATGTTGACCCAGTGATGGCTTAGGAGGTAGAAGCGAGAGAGAGAGACAGTGAGACAGAAGAAAGAAACACACACACACACGCCCGCACGCACGCACGCACCACACACAACACACACACACACACACACACACAAACACACACACACATCCGCACACTTCTCAGTGTGTGTGACCCAATATTTTAATTGTTTTTTTTTTACCTCTTTGGATACATAGTTCTGATTGGTGGTTTTTTTTTTCTGTTTGCTATTGGTTTTAGCACTTGTAACAGAACCACATTCAGCCATTCAAAGAGGTCCAGTCCTTTGGGTTTGATTCCCTGCCTTTTTATTGGAACTGTTCAAAATACAGTGTCACATATGAAGGATGTGCTGGAAAACCCCAAAGAAACCCTGAAGAAAACCTGTAAAAAAAAAAAAAAAAAAAAACTATTTGTGGAATAAGGGTTGCAAACATATTACACACACAAAATGAATGCTGTCCTCTCACTGTTATTACTGAACCACCAATGCTTTCACACAAAATGCCCTGCAAACGAAAGTTTAATTGCAACTGAGTACTGTTCACTTACAAAACTAAACCAATAGCAAACAGAAAAAAATATAACCAATCAGAACTGTGTATCCAAAGATGTAAAAAAAAAAAAAAAAAAAATTAAAATATTGGGCACACACACTGAAAAACAGTGTGTGTGTGTGTGTGTGTGTGTGTGTGTTTCTCAGTCCTCCTGTCTCTCTCTCTACCTCTTCTAGCTCCTAAGCATCAGTGGGTCACAGACAGCGAATGCAAAAGAGTGATAAGCTTCCTCTGAGTGAAACCCTACATTTCATCAAACTAAACATGTTGTCCGTCTGAATGTCAAAATGTAGATAATGACATCCAGGACCACAGGACTTCTCACCTGAACCAGGGAAGTAACCACACAGTTTGTGCACATCCCCTGGGCTCCATGTACTGACCCTCATCAGCGGTCGCCATGCTCTCAGTAAAAAAAAAAAAAAAAAAAAAAAAAAAAAAAAAAAAAAAAAAAAAAAAAAAAAAA
Source organism: Conus betulinus (assembly GCA_016801955.1). Taxonomy (NCBI): domain Eukaryota; kingdom Metazoa; phylum Mollusca; class Gastropoda; order Neogastropoda; family Conidae; genus Conus; species Conus betulinus. Next base: position 2,986 of record JADBJO010008644.1, read on the forward strand.
AAAAAAAAAAAAAAAAAAAAAAAAAAAAAAAAAACTCTGGTCACAGTATGGGAGGAACATGCTGTCAAAAGGTGAAACATCCGTACGCCGTCAAAAGGTTTAAAAATCCCAATCTTTGTCTCTGGGAAAAAAAATAACCTAAATCATTTTTAAGAGAACCAGTATACAACAAATATGAACATGTACGCGCGCTCACACACACACACACACACACACACACACACACACACACACACACACACACACACATACACACACACACATACACACACACAAAACACATATACAGAGATACATAGATGTAGAAAGGCAGATATATGTATATAGATAGATAGATAGATGATAGATAGATAGATAGATAGATAGATATACATATAATTTCACAGGAAAATTTTTCACTAAAAACCGCACTGTGCCTCCAAACAAAATGACGTCAACAGGTATAATTTGAATAAGATGAATACTGAAACAAGTTGAACATCTTTTTCCCACAGGGAAGCCCTTGTGGCAGGGGGAAAGCTTGGGCGAAACTAAAAATCATCCCTGTTCAGTTTGTTTCAGTATTCATCCTATAATCTTACAGATAGACATGGGTTTAAAAAAGTTGATACACATACACAAATGACATAAAACAAATGAAAGTGAGAGTAAAAAGCGGCATGATGTAAAGCAAAATGTCAAAGGTCATCACTTCAGTTTGACAGACAGACCAGCAGGTTGAAAGGGAAGGGGGCATGAACAGAAACTCCTCTCCACCAAGCCAGCTTTAAAGCTCCTCCAAAAGGTAGGCGAGCAGGACCAGCAAGCAACAGCTGTTTTCACTCCATGCGTCAGAGAACGTCAGGCTTGCCATCAGTTCATGATTATCTGCTCATGAGAAGCACGGTTCATCAGAAACAGAGAACAAGGGGAGTTCACACAAAACTGGACAGATCTTGTCTGTAAGAAAAATGTCTCTTTAAAATCAAAAGATAAGCGCTCAGAGAAGGAACATGGAACAAAAAAATAATTAATTGTAGCCATGCGCTAACAATGTCTAATCTCATTGTTACCCTTCATGGACAAAAAATAGGTTTTATGTGTTGAGAGTAATCTTCCCCCTTACCTCCCTTGATTGATGAATCTATGATTTTTTGTGTGTAAACTCTTTAAATATATGAATGCCACAGAACCTACACAGTTGTATACATGCTCACTGGAGGCACAAAAATTATTGTATTCTATTTGTTACAACCGCACTGGGGCTGCACAATTATCTTGGCGCCATTTTGAATTGTCCGTTGTTGAACAGACCTTAATTATTCGATTGATATTCACAAAAAGCATAAAAGAAACCAAAGAATCCAAAAACGCACATTGAAAGTAAAGTCCACATGCTCATCATTCGTATATAGCGCATGCCTAGGATCTTTTCCACAGGGGTTTGCGACTATACGAAATGACTGAAATAGAGCTGCTGCTCCTTAAGCAGGCCGCCTTCTTCATTCCATTATCAGGGTTTTTGATCCAAACTCTTCAAAATATCATTCTGCGAAATTCAGACTTCCCAATCAGAATCATCTTAATGACTCCCATTTCTATCATAGATACACTGAAAAATGCTCATAAAAATTATCATCCAATGGACCATTTCACAACAAAGTAATTTTCAGTTGGAAATCATATCAGAAGCACGCGCCAACAAGCCCAGTGAAGAGAAAAGTCCGTTGTGTCTTCTACCAATTTCAAAAACAAAGTTCTCCACTTTAGACACCGTCTTGGACAATAAAGTTTATATGTATGAGAAGAGTGAAATGCCAGCTATATATATTCATTATAAAATTATTTCACGCTCTTTAGTATTTCTTATCAAAATTGTGAAAAATATGACACAAACATTAAAAGTGGGTTCACTCTGGCGGACATTAATCAGCAATGATTTAGCACAGGAACAAAACTGTCAAATGCAACTACCACATTTTATTCCTTGGGTTCTGATGTGTTTTCACTGATAGTAAAAATATGTGTGAACAGTCTGAATGGGACGGCGAGCCAGACAACACTGAAGCCGGGCACAGATAGCACAAATTTCTGTCTGTTCCGGCCTCACGAGGCCCGTTTTGTATATGCAGCAGTTTGTCTCTCTGGCTTTGGCGGTCGGTTTGCCCTTATATGTTTAGATGCGCGCTGTCTGTGACACGTGACCAGTGTTTGCGGCGCACACTGAGCGACGTGGCACGGAAAGAAGAACAAAGCGGGAGACGAATCTCTCCTGCTTTGTACCTCTGCCGTCTTTTGTGATTTTGAACTGCTGCTGTCATCTTGGCTTCTACACATTACCATCCACGCGAACCGGTGTCTCTCATCCTGCCACCCTTACCCTTTAAACACCATTCCCTAACTGCAAAACGCGCCAACAGAGACGACAACCCAGACGCGTGCGACAATTATCACAGATGTGACCACTCCTTGTGCCGAGTGTCCTAAAGAGAGCTACTGCCGATAACTGATGATCCGCAGTACTACAAAAGTTTTATATGCTAATTTGCAAACATTGTACGGCGAACGCCAAAGTCAAAGGCTGAAGTGATGCCAAATAATACATGATTAAAGATATATAGAACACCAACTCTTTGGGCGGCTGTGCTGACTTAGATCAAGGGTCATCCACCTTCTCATAAAGAACCCAAAGAGCCTGATTTCCATAGCGTAAACATAGAGAGATATCCCCCCCCACAGACATTTTGAAGCAATCAGGAGGGGCCATGCTAACCTCCTGCCCTCCTTTCATGTGCCAAAGTTTCTCTAAACAGCCTCAGCGCAGCATGAGCCATTCACTGCAATGGAAAAAATGCGAAGTAGATTTTCCCCCCCCAAAAAAGTATGCGAACCTAAAATGATGCTCACTCAGATGATCTCTCTCATATACGTCCCTCCGCATTCTACATACTGTTATCTATCTATCCTATATCGCATATACAGTATTCTGTATGCATACTATCTGGTGATCTAATCTATCTATACTATCTCTATCTATCTCACTCCAGTTACCTATCTCCATCCATCCATCGCATCCATTGATCACGATTCTATTAGATCGCATACGTTTTTTGTCTATCGAGCTGGAGCTATTCATCTATAGTCTATAGCCAATCTTATTTTTTTTTTTTTTTTTTTTGATCATCTATCTTAATCTTATCTATCTACTCAATCCTGGGACGTCGTGAGACAAAGCTCATTCTGCACTCTGTCGCAGCGTGTCGTGCCAAAGGGATGTGACGACTGGCTGGATCTTTTCTGATCCTACTCCTTTGACTGGCAAATTCAATCTATGAGGCTGTGTGATGACTGACCTCATGCCTGTGTTTTCTAAACAAAATGCAGTGGAGTCGTTGGTTGAAGCACACAGGCGTCAGAAAGGGAGCAACAAGCAGAACTTGAGACTGAGACATTCTTTATGAATACGACAAGAATGCGAGCACAAAAACAGGGCCATGTCAGGGAGGAGTACCACTGGGACAACAACCATTGAAACCCACATGCGAGTGTGTGCAACACACCAGCGCGGATGTAGGCCTAGTGTCAGTGTGCTGTGGGGCGACGGCACGAAGTGGCTGGCTGTGCGCACTGCTAGCCTGAGTGCACCGCTCACAGTACTACAGACGCTAGAACACACACGGCAGGCGCACCCGACAACACAGCACACCAGCACGCACACACGCACACACAGAGACTACACACACAACCCCGACCACGACACAACCACGACACACACACACGACAACACACAACACTCACACACACACAGCAGCAACGGCTGGCTGGTGTGGCTGTCGCTGGCTATTGTGTGTGTTCAGCTTGGCTGTGCGGGTGCACAGATGTTTGGGTGTAGTAGTGTGTGTGTGTAGTGGTGGGTTGCGGGGGTCGTGGGCTCAACATTGACGTAGTAGAGCTTTGGAGAGTTTTGTTTTCTCGCGTGATGGACGAGAACGCACCGAGACAATGTAAAGAAAGCACAACACGCACAGAGCCAAAAAAACAACAATTACCTTGGCCCCGTAGCGCTAGAGCGTGCGCTGAGATGAGCTTTTTGACTGTTGTCGATCGCACTGTGTTCAGGAAGATGTGTGGTGCGGCGCACCAAGTATAAGCCCCCGTATCAGGTGAACATACGATCTCTCGACAAGAGTTTTTTTGTAATGAGATTCTGCTGTTCAGTGTGTTATGTTTACATTATGTAAGTCCGCACAAAAAACTCTCAAGGAAGATGTTTCAGTAGTGAGCATGGATATACCATAGGAATGCCCCCAAGACCGTTCATCACCTGGTAAAAGAGTAGGAGTGGGATAGTGAAAGGAAGGGGTCTGTGTGGCGCAAAAGCACAAGACTCCTTCGTGGGTCCCAGGCCGCCCGGGGTGGTACACCGGACAACGGTACGGTTTCCGCGTTTGGGTAGATTTGAACGAAGCTTTGTGTATGTGGAGTTTCCTCGCTCTTGCCTGACCGGTCTAAGTCCTATGCCTGATCTAGCTCAGATTTCTTGAAATCGCCGGACAACAGTTGTCTAGTGAGAAGCAGTTTGCAAAAAAATCCTTGCCCGCCGACAGAATGGGAAACTGAGACATTATGTCGCCAAATCCCGTCCACGGGTCAAAGACCAGTGCCAGTAAGGGCCTAGCGAGAAGAAAGACAGCATGCCATTTACAGGATCACAGACTCAGCTCAGACGGGCAGAGAAGAAAAAACAGCATACATAACAGAGTCACAAGACCAGAAAGAGAGGACCAAGATGCAGGGAAAACAGCTATACATTAGCAGCGGTCAGAGCCCAGACAGAAGGGGCAAGAGAAGGAAAACAATCAGTAACTATTAAAGGTCAAAGACCAGACTAGAAAGGGCAAGAGAAGGAAAACAACATACGTTACGGGTCAACGGACCATCACAGTAGGGCAAGAGAGCCCCGAAAGCCAATGAGGAAAGAAAGGCAGATAACATGTGCGCAACAGTGGACAAGGCTCGATTCAGGTGTGTTGGTTCGCGCACAAGATATGTTCAGAGTTGCTAATCAACACATACAGTGAGTCAAGTGTGTTGGGTCACGCAAGATATTTCAGCGTGCTGACCAACTCTACAACATATTGCAGCCAACACAACGAGATTCCACGTGGTGTTCGGTTCAACAAGATATTTCAGAGTCGCTGACAACATCAACAGATTTAAGGTCCCCCCCCCCCGCCCCCCCCCTTGGGTGTCTGGTTCAAACCACGTATATTGCTGCCGGCGGCAAGCGGCCAGACACCCGCATGCAACAGCCTTTCATGGGGTTGGGTTCAACAAGATTGTTGTCCGCGAGTGCCTGCAGCTACAGAACAGAGCCATTCCGACGGGTCGTTGGTTCAACAAGATATTTCAGCAGGTGCCTGACAACGCCAACAGCACAGACGCAGAGTGTGTGAGGTTCAGTTCAAACAAGATATTTCAGGACGTGCAGACGGAACGAGCAGACAGCAACCCGAGTCAGCGTGTGGAGTGGGATCAACAAGATATTTCAGGCGAGCTGAGAAGTAGTGCCCAACACAACAGATTCATGGTGTGTGTTGGATTCAAACAAGATGTTATTCAGAGTGCTGAAAACACAAACAGATTGCAGGTGTGTTGGTTGCAACAAGAGGTTTCAGAGTGCTGACCAACACAACATTTAGTGGTGTCATGAGCTGGGCACATGCTGCGACAGTTAGTTTTGCGTGAGCAAGATAAACCAAGACCAGAACAAACAAAATGGAGCTGTGCCGATGGCAATGTGCTTCTTGATCTGGTGAGCTAGGAGTCGAGTAAACCGCAGTATGAGAAGAGAGATGTCTATTGTGGATGATAAAGTTGTACACTCACTACACTACCAGCATACACTACACTCAATACACTACAATACACTTAAAAAGTCATGATCCCGTAATTTTTGTTTTCTTTTCTGTATGAGACTTTTTGATTCGAAATGGCGATTTAATGGGGATTTGGTACTGACGGCGGAAGGTGTATGATGGCTGAGTTGTCCTGTGTCTACCGGACATAGTTCATGCGTCGAGACGTGGTTATGGTGTTGTTGTGGTAGGTCCAGTTCCTACTGGATTGGGTGGAAGATGATGCGGTGGGACGTAACGTTCATACATCCAGACAACAGTATAAGGCCGGCTGCAACAGAAAAGTGATAAACGGTTAACCAAATGTCCAAAAAGAGACCCCCCTTAAAACACTTGTTTCTCTAGAACATTTCGTCGGATGTCTGTGGGCTGCAGAACTGTGTGTGTCTTGCAGTAAAGATGTCTCCCTTTCATGGACTCTCCTTCCGAAGCGCGTCCAGCTGACCCACCCCGCATGTGCCCCAGAACCACTTCATAGGTACTGTCTGTGTCGTCACCCTCCCACCCCATCTTATTCAGCTGAGACAGCCTCCTTGTAGACAACGAGCCAAGTATCGGTTTACATGAGGGTAATTGGGAGTGGACCAGAAGAGATGACACCATAGAGCAACTGAGCTATGTCTGTGTTTGTTTAAGCATTGTGGTGTGGTTTTGGTACACTGGATTTAGCATCGCCCTCCATCGCCCTAGCAACATAGTCGACTGTGTCCCGGACACGACGATTAGAGGTTTTTTTTTTTTTTTTTTTTTTTTTTCTTTGGTTTTGTTTGTGTGATTAGTGTGCTGTGGTGATGCATGTTTTGTGTCGTACTTCTCTCTATTGTTGGTCCAATAAGATTCCGTCCCTCTCAAGATTTTCTTTTCTTCTTTTTTCTTTTATTCGTGAGTGATAATTGGGAATATATTGTGGGTATGTCTTAGTGTTGATTTAGCGCGTATACTCCGCTATACAGGTGCAAGACTCACCTGCACGATTGACAGGTATTGTTGATATGACTCTAGAGAACAGCAATGTATTGTCCCACTGATTTGTCACCGACCAGATAAGAAGGATGTTACCTTTCTTGTCAGAGTTTTGTTGTTTTTCTGGGAAACTGTCGCGCATTTGTGGCGTTCCGATTTGATTTGTGTGTACCAGCAATCCAGATTCCAATCCATGTGTGCAGGGCAGGGTTGTGTTTTTTGTCTCTGGTTGTATGTATGGTTTGTGTGTGTGTTGGGGTGGTGTTCAGCTTCGATTGTGGTACCCAACCAATACTTCTTTCATGGCGAGGCACTTGTTGTTGTCTTGGAACCCCGTACGAGATATGTTGTCCCTACTCGTTCCAATCGGGCCAATGAGGAAGAATAGGAACAGAAAAAGGAATTATTAGTCCTTGACCATGGATGGAGTGGGTTTGATGGTCAGACTAGAGATGCTGGAAGCTATGTAGATCGCCATAGATGCAGTATTCCCGTCCCATGTGAAAGACCTGTTTTGGACACTTTTGTCATTGTATCCGTTGTATCTCCTATGTGTCCTGCTGGGTGTGTATGAAAAATGTCCTCCCTATCAAGGTGTCTGGGTGTCGCTTTTGATGTGGGGCCTGTGTTAGAGTAATTCCAGTCTGTTGATTGATGAAAAGCGTCATCGAAGAGAGCATATATTAGACGATGTAAAAACCTCGTCCTTACTAAAGAGCGAGGTCGGCTTCTTGGAGTGCTGTGGTGCTCGGGGTTCCTTTGTTTGTTATCTGTCTGTGATGGATAGGACTTCCAAATAAAAAGCTCTTCCACTATGAGGACTTTTGTTGTGTTCGGGGTGAACACTTTAGCATTGGGGTACTGATGATTGGTAGGTAGTGTCGCTCAGTGGTTAACGATTCCTCCCTTTAAAGCTCTGTTTTGTCTGTAATTTTATATCTGCGGTGACGTGTCTACGTGAGATGTTATGCTTCCCGTGCTGATGGCATCGCTTGCTGTTCTGTTGGTGACGACAGCTTTTAATAGTCGTAGTAGACTCACATTTTGAATTGATTCAAGATTTGTAACTGGTATGGAAGGCATTGAGACATAGCAGTATCAGCCGCGGAAACGGGCACTCCAAAGAAGCCCGACGTGGTTAATGGATTTGGTGGGGTTAGTTGCCTTGTAGTGAGTATGATTTTAGCTTTACGCTTTTGTGTGAGTACTTGTTGTCAAATAGAATCAGTAAGTAAGCGTCGAAAGCAGTACTTCGGCCACCGCTAGTTCCTGGGCGTCTAGTGCGTGACTAGTCCGCCTTCTGGGGTGTTGTGCGGTGTACATGCTTTTCGGTGCATAATCTCTCTTGTCTGGTGGTGTTGTGTGTGGAGTTGTTAGCTCGTGTAGTTGTTGTTGGTGTGTTGTGGTGAGTGTGGTGTTCGAAGTGTTTGTTGGTAACTACCCCTCTCTTTCTAAATTGTGTGTCATCCATTGTTAGATTAGATAGACGAGATGAAGCGGGATCTTCTTTTGCCGAAGAAGATCAATAACAAACCGACAAAGATGAGGGATATAGGAGGATACGCCGCAGGAAGTTGTAAATAGATAATTAGCGTTCAGGTTCCTCCTTATGTTGTATCTAATTGGTACTCAGTATAATTTCAACCCCAGTACACACAACAGCACACCGCATCAAAGGGGAGCCGACGGAATGAAGACGCACAAAGAAGACACAAGGAGACACAAACGCTGAGAGCATTAACCCAAAACGTTGTTTCACAAAGAATAGAATCAATAACTATTCAGAAGGCGGAAGAAGGACGAGAGCGAGAGGCTGACAGACAGGAGTGGCAGACAGACAGGAAATGGAAGAGGACACAGAGGAAAGGGAACGGACGGTGGAAAAAAAACGAAAGATCGCCTACGGCCAGTGCAAGACACACACACAAGACACCGCACGGAGAACATACACCGTGCCTGTGTGCGGCGCAGTATACCAACGCATGTCACATGTACACGCAACCACACACACACAGCAACACACGACAGCACATAAAACACACTCACACACAGGGACACGACATCTCATAGCACACATAAACGTCTGAAAGACGACCTTTGACGTCAACAAAATGCTGCCCATGGTACCATCAAATGCTGGACGATGGCGACCGTCCACCACGGAATATTGTTAGGGAAAGAAACACGAACATGACCACGATGTTAGTGCAGTTTGAAGAGCGAAACAAGCATGCCAAGGAGTACATGGTACGAAGTGATCAAGTTACCCCTTTCAACTCACCACAAGACTACAGCCTGAGTTAACTTTAAACACGCATGCGAGGAGAGAGATTGGGAAGTGCCTCGATCCTACCTGGCCCCTGTGGGGCTGATCTGATTAAATGGGAACAGTTTGGGATATTGAAGTTTTGTACTCAATAAGTATCTAAAAAAGCTAAATGTTGTCTAACGAGTGATGATAATCCACCAGTCACATGAGCCCCTGATGGTGTGTCGCAGGAATATTACCCACACGCGGGGGAGGTGGGATGTCGTCAGATGGCTATAACTTGATGGAGCTTCCAGATATGTGGAGGGTCAGGATCGAAAAGTGGAAATTAATAGGTCCACCAAGATTATGCAAAAACTTCGACATGATTAAGCAAAGGATGTAACTACTTCGACAACATATAAAATTTCCACGATATCTGAGTGAAGTTCGATTAGGGCTTGAGAATGCTTGAGATAAACTCAACATGAAGTCTATGGGTTCCCTGACGTCCAGTTGACTGTATGGTAAAAGAACAGTCGAAGAAGTCAGAATTGGGTATGAAAACAATGGCAGCTCTAACATCAAGATAAGAAGAAGAAAAAGTACAGAATAGAAGCATTGAAGCTAGTTAACTTGTTTGAACACGGCACTAGCACAGTTTTAGGAGTAGGTGGAACCATTGTTGGAGGCCACCAGTTCTGCTGCCTGGCAGTACTTGGGCACAGGGCCGTGGTAGGTGTACTGTCGCAGCACAGCCCTGTGGTGCACTGCAGTCCACACGCCGGGTCCAAACTAAGTTCATCAAGAATATGATAGAGTAGTGTTGCAAAGGACTGACACCTTAGAATCACCAACCATCCGGTAAAACCATGGAGGCAAAGCCTTCCTGAAAAAAAATAACACATATGAAAAACAGAAATAGAAAAGTGTGTGGTGGAACGGGGCGGAGTTTTGGATCGGGACATTGTGTATTCAGGTATCCTGAGGGGAAAACCAGAGAACATTGTAGCTGGTGCAGCACATAGGATGAATCAGCCAGTGGGGCGTGGGTGCCTGAGTGCGCGCCTGCGCCTAGCTGCATGGCATGCCATGACGACGGCCTCTGCTGCATGTAAGATTGACAGGCGTTGCTGCTAAATGCCGTAGTGTAGTCGTGCTGAGTTCAGGGTGTACGTTGTGTGTGGTGTTGTAGTGTGTGTAGTTGTGTGTTGTGGTGTGGTGTGGGAGTGTGTGCGTGCGCACGCATGCAAGTGTGCTGTGGGTGGTGATGGTGCAAGCATGCAAGTGTGTGGTGTGGTGTGTGTGAGTGTGATGCACGTGTGTGTGGGGGGAGGTTCGTCTGTGTGATGTGGCAGGTATTTTCTTTGTGAGTTTGGAGTAAGTAGATGTGTGCATGGGGCGCCTCCACAGTGCTTATGTCGTGCATGCCAGTCTGTTACCATACAACTAAATATAACACTGAAGCAAGTTCCTACCTTAAGAAATTGTAGTTATTGGTCAATATGTGATGTGTGTTTGAGATATGATATCAAGGCTGCACGATTGTACTTACATGGCATAGTGTGTTGCTGAATATAGTACAAACATGACATCAGAGGAAGGAAATCAAGGATGCCACAAAGAAATAACGTGACATATTCCTAGATTTCTTATGTTACCAGGAGATTATAAACATTAACTTTCAGAAAATTCTGACCAATGGAGTCCCCGTACCTCTGCCCCCGAACCAAGTCGTGCCCCACGAATTCTCTACAACCTGCACACAAAACACAACATGAGTGAGTGACCACATCTTCTACACCTGCACACAATCACAACATGAGTGAGTGAGCACATCTTCTACACCTGCACACAAAACAACATGAGTGAGATACCACGTCTTTTACACCTGCACACAATCACAACATGAGTGAGTGACCACGTCTTCTACACCTCACCTGCACACATGAAAACATGAGTGAGTGGCCACGAGTCGACGTCTTCTACACTGCACACAATCACAAGTCCACCTTCTTCCACACCTGAGTTAGGGAGCAAATCTTCTACAGCCGCAGACAATCAAAACAGAGTTAGGGAGCAAATGTGCAAGTGACAAAAACAGCATGTGCACGTGACACACGTCATCCACACCTAAACACATATGTAACTACTGTTGTTGATTTTCTTCAATTTTAGGATGTGCATGTTGTGTGAACAGGTGGTGGAAGGGTATAGAGGAGAATGAGCGGGGGGCCCAGCAAGGGTGAAGGGAGATGAGGAGAGATGGGCGGTTGGCAGGAACAGGTGGGGGAGGGGGGGGGAGGAAGTTGAGGAGGGGGAGGAAATAATCATCTTTCCTGCCACACAATCTGTCAGTTACCCTTCAAGCAGAAGATTGATGATGGAGCCTGTTCAAAGACTAACAGGTCTCTGCAGAAGATTGATGTGTGACAGAGATTGTTTACAGGCTGACAGGTCTCTGCAGAAGATTGATGTAATAAAGATTGTTCACAGGCTGACAGGTGTCCGATGAGGTGAATAAGAGGACGGTGGGGTGCGGAAAGCAGTGAGCAGGATGGAAGATAAGAAGGTGGCAGCAACAGCGGGGGAGGGGAAAACTAGAGCTCTCTTGCTACAGACACTGTGATGAGTTTGCCAGCAGTGGTTGATGATGATGAAGAGGCGATTCTGGTATCACAAATGACAAAAACCCTGATGGAGACCCATAAAAAAAAAAAAAAATGGCATAACACTCTAGGTTTTTTGAAATCACAATCTCCAAAGGAGTCTGACAGTTGTTTCCCTTTCAGCTGCAGTGAGGTTTGCAAAACTGAATTAGTGTAAGTAAAAAAATGCCATCATTGATCACTGAGGCAACTTCATAAGGTATGAATTTGCATGGAGTGTAAGAGCCTTGTATACGGGTGGAAAGCAGTCGAGTGCATGAGAGAAAAACTGATCAACAATGACAATCTTCTATGTTTCTCCTGTTGAATTTTAGAGTATAAATGCATGTGCTTGCACGCATGTACATGCATGTGTTGTGTGTGAGTGTGTGTAAGTGTGTGCATGCTTGCTTGTGCACGTGTGTGAGCCTTGTATACGGGTGGAAAGCAGTCGAGTGCATGAGAGAAAAACTGATCAACAATGACAATCTTCTATGTTTCTTCTGTTGAATTTTAGAGTATAAATGCATGTGCTTGCACGCATGTACATGCATGTGTTGTGTGTGAGTGTGTGTAAGTGTGTGCATGCTTGCTTGTGCACGTGTGTGTGATTCTATGTGCATGTGCATGTGTATGTGTGTGTGTGTGTGTGTGTGTGTGTGTGTGTGTGTGTGTGCGTGTGTGTAAACATGCATCAATGCATGCATGTCTATCTGCCTGCAAGTGTGCATGTCTGAGTTTGTGTGTCTATGTGTGTGCATGCATGTATGCATATATGTGTGCATGTGCCTGTGTTTGTGTGTGTGTGTGTGTGTGTGTGTGTGTGTGTGTAAACATGCATCAATGCATGCATGTCTATGTGCCTGCAAGTGTGCATATGTCCGAGTTTGTGTGTCTATGTGTGTGCATGCATGTATGCATATATGTGTGCATGTGCCTGTGTTTGTGAGTGTGTGTGTGTGTGTGTGTGTGTGTGTGTGTGTGTGTGTGTGTGTGTGGTTGTGCATGCCTGCCTACATGCGTGCATGTGCGTGTGCATGCCTGTGCAAGCGTGTCAGTGTGTGCGTGTGCATTTGAGTGTTAGGAGAGTTGGGGGGAGGGAGGGAGGAAGGAAATTAAATTAAACACATAAACTGAAGGGAGTGGAGGGAATGGATGGGGGGAGGGGGGGCGGAGTGCAGACTACCTTCGAAACACCTTAGTACCTACTGGAAACTGGCAGGCAAACGTAGAAGGTCTTCTGACCCATGACTTAACACCGGAGCATCGAAGGGAGGGAGAGTTGGGGATGAGGTGGGGGTGAACTCCAAAAAACTTACATAAGCTTCAAAGTACAGAACTTTCCTCCATGTCACAATCTCCCACGATTTATTTAACCTATTCCATGGCTGCAAGACGGAATATTGATGAGCAAAAGACAGGTCTCATGCCTGTCAGAGTGTAGACACAACTTGAGCATGTAAAGTAAACATGAGAGCAGTTAGAGGGAACTTAGGACGGCTAATGCAGACCGTAGCTGTAGCACACTACTTCTTGAGTGCAGCCAGTGAGTTGACAGCTTTCTGAGCACTTCTTCTAGAGGCATTGTCTTTGTGCAGGCGAAGCAAACAATGTTGGAGTGTTTGACATGAATGGAAGCCTGAAAAACCTCCTGAAGAACTCCATATTTTCATTTCAGAGTCCAAGCAAAACCAAAAGTATAAAAGTAGGCTGTTCTCGTCTTAACATTTTCAAGGAAACTGAAAAAGCATTACAGAGGCAACATGAGTCAAGGGAAGTCACTCTTGGTGTCTTAGTATGTATGTTGATATTGAGTACAGGATTTAGCTCCCTCGTTTCCCCTGAATTCAATGGGTATCCTAACTGGCTGTGACAATGTTCTCTGCCAGTGGGATAGTCACTTGTTTGGACTGATTTGTATATCTAAAAACTACTTTCATTAAACAAGTTTCCTTTTCTCTTACAATGCCTTTCTTGTAGTGACTTAGCGGAGATCAAATAATGTGCAAAGGCTGACACACATATGTCCATACTTCACACTTTTTTGTGTGTGGGTTATATTGCATGCACATTTGCACTGAGCTGCTTGTCCCACAGACACATAGGGTGCATAATGCAAATTAGTATCTCTCAGCATTTTGCCATGTTGAGTGTACATTTGCATGCCCATTTTGATAAAAACAAACAGTCATTATTTGTAGGACAAACAAAAATCATGTGAAGTTCAATCAGTCACTCATCCATGTATCCTTACTCCCTCAAGCAAAATTAGTTTAGATTGGATGAAACAAGTGCAGATTTCAATATATGGCCATTTTCCTTTTTTTTTTGAAAATCAGTTTCATCCATTTTGTTCGGTAGATTTCCTAAGGGAGTTTTTTGACAACTTCTCTGATTGCTTGAGCCAGGTGAGAATTTAAATGATAGTATCATTCTTTTATGTTTGGACATGATTTACATATTATTCAGGTTTCCCTTTTCCAGTTTTGGAGTCTTTCTCTCCTTCAGCAACTGTTTCAGGGTAAAAGAAAGAAAATATATGACATGCATCACAGTATGGTAAAACAAAAACTTACCTTTTAGACTGATACAAAACAATAAACTCGATCTGTAAACAAAGATCATGAAAAGCACTTTTACACATCCCCTTTCCCAAGCTGCACACAGGCTAACTAACAGCTCTTCGCCTGACTTGAAAATCCTCTCCGGGCAGGTCTGCCATCACAGAATTAGCTGCACACAGTCATGCACACATCTTCTGGGTTAACTTCACACACAATCACGTTAACAACAACAAAGCAACTTTCTACTCACCATCAATGATCTGCTCCACAAGCTTTCTCATCTCCTCAAACGCCCCGTTCTCCTTCATGCTTTCCGACACATCCAGACACAGGATGGTGTAGTAAGACTTGGCCTTGGGACATGGTGAAGGTCTGTGGAATCAACAGATGAACTAGTTTACAGCAGGCCAAAAAGGTCTGTAACCATTTGCTGAAGTGGATCATAAAACATATGAAGATGGACAAAAGTGTGCATGATTGCATCTAGATGTATGCACATGCAGGCATGTGTACACAAAAGCACACACACACACACACACACACACACACACACACACACACACACACATATGCACACACAGCACAGACACATGAACACATCCACAAATGTACAGAGACGTGCTTGCATGCAGTCTTGCACACCAACATACCCATAAACAGACACAGACACTGACAGAAAGAAAGACAAACTGACAGACAGACAGACAAGACAGAGAGATAGACAGACACATGTACAGTGCATGCAGTCATCCATCTACCCATTTCACACACACACACACACACACACACACACACACACACACACACACACACACACACACACACACACACACACACACACACACACACCCCACACCACACACACACACACACACACACAAATGCAACAGCTAGAGAGGTGACAGACAGAGGCAGGACATAAAGAAGACAGAAAGAAACTGTGGAGTCTGAAGACCACAAATATAACGTTGACTGGACTCCCTGCCCTTTGTGGGAACTGCACGCCACTCATGACAAATTGTTACTGACTGACTCCCTGCCCTTTGTGGGAACTGCACGCCACTCAAGACAAATTGTTACTACTGACTGACTCCCTGCCCTTTGTGGGAACTGCACGCCACTCATGACAAATTGTTACTGACTGACTCCCTGCCCTTTGTGGGAACTGCATGTCACTCATGACAAATTGTTACTGACTGGACTCCCTGCCCTTTGTGGGAACTGCACGCCACTCATGACAAATTGTTACTTACTGACTCCCTGCCCTTTGTGGGAACTGCATGCCATAGTCAGTGAGAGAGAGAGAGGTGTTGTGTAGTCAGCTGTAGTCTGTGAGAGAGAGGTGTTGTGTAGTCAGTGAGAGAGAGAGGTGTTGTGTAGTCAGTGACGAGAGATGTTGTGTAGTCAGTGAGAGAGAGAGGTGTTGTGTAGTCAGAATAGAGAGGTGTTGCGTCGTCAGTGAGAGAGAGGTATTGTGTAGTCAGTGAGAAGGAGAGGTCTTGTGTAGTCAGTGAGAGAGAGAGGTGTTGTGTAGTCAGTGAGAGAGAGGTGTTGTGTAGTCAGAGAGAGAGTGTTGTGTAGTCAGTGAGAGAGAGGTGTTGTGTAGTCAGTGAGAGAGAGGTGTTGTGTAGTCAGTGAGAGAGAGAGGTGTTGTGTAGTCAGTGAGAGAGAGGTGTTGTGTAGTCAGAAAGAGAGAGGTGTTGTGTAGTCAGTGAGAGAGAGAGAGGTGTTGTGTAGAGAGAGAGGTGTTTGTGTAGTCAGTGAGAGAGAGAGAGGTGTTGTGTAGAGAGAGAGAGGTGTTGTGTAGTCAGTGAGAGAGAGAGAGGTGTTGTTGTGTAGAGAGAGAGGTGTTGTGTAGACAGTGAGACAGAGAGGTGTTGTGTAGTCAGAGAGAGAGAGTTGTTGTGTAGTCAGTGAGAGAGAGGTGTTGTGTAGTCAGTGAGAGAGAGAGGTGTTGTGTAGTCAGAGAGAGAGAGGTGTTGTGTAGTCAGTGAGAGACGGACGTGTTGTGTAGTCAGTGAGAGAGAGAGGTCTTGTGTAGTCAGTGAGGAGAGAGGTGTTGTGTAGTCAGTGAGAGAGAGAGGTGTTGTGTAGTCAGAGAGAGAGAGGTGTTTGTGTAGTCAGTCAGTGAGAGAGAGGTGTTGTGTAGTCAGTGAGAGAGAGAGAGGTGTTGTGTAGTCAGTGAGAGAGAGAGGTGTTGTGTAGTCAGTGAGAGAGAGAGAGACGTGTTGTGTAGTCAGAGAGAGAAAGGTGTTGTGTAGTCAGTGAGAGAGAGAGAGGTGTTGTGTAGAGAGAGAGGTGTTGTGTAGTCAGTGAGAGAGAGAGAGGTGTTGTGTAGTCAGTGTGAGAGAGAGAGAGAGGTGTTGTAGAGAGAGAGAGTGTTGTGTAGTCAGTGAGAGAGAGAGAGAGGTGTTGTGTAGAGAGTGAGAGGTGTTGTGTAGTCAGTGAGAGAGAGAGGTGTTGTGTAGTCAGTGAGAGAGAGAGGTGTTGTGTAGTCAGTGAGAGAGAGAGAGAGGTGTTATGTAGTCAGAGAGAGAGAGGTGTTGTGTAGTCAGTGAGAGAGAGAGGTGTTGTGTAGTCAGTGAGAGAGAGAGAGGTGTGTTGTGTAGTCAGTGAGAGAGAGGTGTTGTGTAGTCAGTGAGAGAGAGGTGTTGTGTAGAGAGGTGTTGTGTAGTGTGTAGTGAGAGAGAGGTGTTGTGTAGTCAGTGAGAGAGAGGTGTTGTGTAGTCAGTGAGTCAGTGAGAGAGAGGTGTTGTGTAGTCAGTGAGAGAGGTGTTGTGTAGTCAGTGAGAGAGAGGTGTTGTGTAGTCAGTGAAGAGAGGTGTTGTGTAGTCTTGTGTAGTCAGTGAGAGAGAGTGTTGTGTAGTCAGTGAGAGAGAGGTGTTGTGTAGTCAGTGAGAGAGAGGTGTGTTGTGTAGTCAGTGAGAGAGAGGTGTTGTGTAGTGAGAGAGAGGTGTTGTGTAGTCAGAGAGAGAGAGGTGTTGTGTAGTCAGTGAGAGAGAGAGAGAGAGAGAGAGAGAGAGAGAGAGAGAGAGAGAGAGAGAGGTGTGTGTGTAGTCAGTGAGAGAGAGTGTTTTGTAGTCAGTGAGAGAGAGAGAGACGTGTTGTGTAGTCAGAGAGAGAGAGAGGTGTTGTGTAGTCAGTGAGAGAGAGAGGTGTTGTGTAGTCAGTGAGAGAGAGAGATGTTGTGTAGTCAGTGAGAGAGAGAGGTGTTGTGTAGAGAGAGAGGTGTTGTGTGTAGTCAGAGAGAGAGAGAGATCTTGTGTAGTCAGAGAGAGAGAGAGGGTGTTGTGTAGTCAGTGAGAGAGAGGTGTTGTGTAGTCAGTGAGAGAGAGAGAGACGTGTGTTGTGTAGTCAGAGAGAGAGAGAGTGTTGTGTAGTCAGAGAGAGAGAGAGATCTTGTGTAGTCAGAGAGAGAGAGGTGTTGTGTAGTCAGTGAGAGAGAGGTGTGTGTGTAGTCAGTGAGAGAGAGAGAGACGTGTTGTGTAGTCAGAGAGAGAGAGGTGTTGTGTAGTCAGTGAGAGAGAGATCTTGTGTAGTCAGAGAGAGAGAGACGTGTTGTGTAGTAAGTGAATGAGACATGTTGTGTAGTCAGAGAGAGAGAGAGGTGTGTGTAGTCAGTGAGAGAGAGGTGTTTGTGTAGTCAGTGAGAGAGAGGTGTTGTGTAGTGAGTGAGAGAGAGAGATCTTGTGTAGTCAGTGAGAGAGAGACAGGTGTTGTGTAGTCAGAGAGAGAGAGGTTGTGTAGTCAGTGAGAGAGAGAGGTGTTGTGTAGTCAGTGAGAGAGAGAGAGAGAGAGAGAGAGAGAGAGAGAGAGAGAGAGAGAGGTGTTGTGTAGGCAGAGAGAGAGGTGTTGTGTAATCAGTGAGAGAGAGAGGTGTTGTGTAGTCAGTGAGAGAGAGAGGTGTTGTGTAGTCAGAGAGAGAGGTGTTGTATAGTCAGTGAGAGAGAGAGAGGAGTTGTGTAGGCAGAGAGAGAGGTGTTGTGTAGTCAGTGAGAGAGAGAGGTGTTGTGTAGTCAGAGAGAGAGAGATCTGGTGTAGTCAGAGAGAGAGAGAGAGAGAGATCTTGTGTAGTCAGAGAGAGAGAGAGAGGTGTTGTGTAGTCAGTGAGAGAGAGGTGTTGTGTAGTCAGTGAGAGAGAGGTGTTGTGTAGTCAGTGAGAGAGAGAGAGAGAGGTGTTGTGTAGTCAGAGAGAGAGAGAGAGACGTGTTGTGTAGTCAGTGAGAGAGAGAGAGGTGTTGTGTAGTCAGTGAGAGAGAGAGAGGTGTTGTGTAGTCAGTGAGAGAGAGAGATCTTGTGTAGTCAGTGAGAGAGAGAGGTGTTGTGTAGTCAATGAGAGAGAGAGGTGTTGTGTAGTCAGTGAGAGAGAGAGGTGTTGTGTAGTCAGTGAGAGAGAGAGATCTTGTGTAGTCAGTGAGAGAGAGAGAGAGGTTGTGTGTAGTCAGTGAGAGAGAGTGGTGTTGTGTAGTCAGTGAGAGAGAGAGGTGTTGTGTAGTCAGAGAGAGAGAGGTGTTGTGTAGTCAGTGAGAGAGAGAGAGGTGTTGTGTAGTCAGTGGAGAGAGAGAGGTGTTGTGTAGTCAGAGAGAGAGGTGTTGTGTGGTCAGTGAGAGAGAGGTGTTGTGTAGTCAGAGAGAGAGGTGTTTGTGTAGTCAGTGAGAGAGAGAGAGGTGTTGTGTAGTCAGTGAGAGAGAGAGGTGTTGTGTAGTCAGTGAAAGAGAGAGGTTTTGTGTAGTCAGTGAGAGAGAGGTGTTGTGTAGAGAGCTGTTGTGTAGTCAGTGAAAGAGAGAGGTGTTGTGTAGTCAGTGAGAGAGAGAGGTGTTGTGTAGTCAGAGAGAGAGGTGTTGTGTAGTCAGTGAGAGAGAGAGAGGTGTTGTGTAGTCAGAGAGAGAGAGGTGTTGTGTAGTCAGTGAGAGAGAGAGAGGTGTTGTGTAGTCAGAGAGAGGGGTGTGTGTGTAGTCAGTGAGAGAGAGAGAGGTGTTGTGTAGTCAGTGAGAGAGAGAGGTGTTGTGTAGTCAGTGAGAGAGGTGTTGTTGTGTAGTCAGTGAGAGAGAAAGAGGTGTTGTGTAGTCAGTGAGAGGGGTGTTGTGTAGTCAGTGAGAGAGGTGTTGTGTAGTCAGTGAGAGAGAGAGAGGTGTTGTGTAGTCAGTGAGAGAGAGAGAGAGGTGTTGTGTAGTCAGTGAGAGAGAGTGGTGTTGTGTAGTCAGTGAGAAGAGGTGTTGTGTAGTCAGTGAGAGAGAGAGGTGTTGTGTAGTCAGTGAGAGAGAGAGAGGTGTGTGTGTAGTCAGTGAGAGAGAGGTGTTGTGTAGTCAGTGAGAGAGAGAGGTGTTGTGTAGTCAGTGAGAAAGAGAGGTGTTGTGTAGTCAGAGAGAGAGAAGTCTTGTGTAGTCAGTGAGAGAGAGAGAAAGAGAGAGAGAGAGAGAGAGAGATGTTGTGTAGTCAGTGAGAGAGAGGTCTTGTGTAGTCAGTGAGAGAGAGAGAGAGAGAGAGAGAGATGTTGCGTAGTCAGTGAGAGAGAGGTCTTGTGTAGTCAGTCAGTGAGAGAGAGAGAGAGAGAGAGAGAGAGAGAGAGAGAGAGAGATGTTGTGTAGTCAGTGAGAGAGATAGGTGTTGTGTAGTCAGTGAGAGAGAGAGAGAGAGGTGTTGTGTAGTCAGTGAGAGAGAGGTGTTGTGTAGTCAGTGAGAGAGAGGTGTTTGTGTAGTCAGTGAGAGAGAGAGAGAGAGAGGTGTTGTGTAGGCAGAGAGAGAGGTGTTGTGTAATCAGTGAGAGAGGTAGGTGTTGTGTAGTCAGTGAGAGAGAGAAAAGAGGTGTTGTGTAGTCAGTGTGAGAGAGAGGTGTTGTGTAGTCAGTGAGAGAGAGAGAGAGAGAGGTGTTGTGTAGTCAGTGAGAGAGAGGTGTTGTGTAGTCAGTGAGAGAGAGGGTTTGTAGTCAGTGAGAGAGAGGTGTTGTGTAGTCAGTGAGAGAGTGAGAGAGAGGTGTTGTGTAGTCAGTGAGAGAGAGAGGTGTTGTATAGTCAGTGAGAGAGAGAGGTGTTGTGTAGTCAGAGAGAGAGAGAGGTGTTGTGTAGTCAGTGAGAGAGAGAGAGAGGTGTTGTGTAGTCAGTCAGAGAGAGAGAGAGAGGTGTTGTGTAGTCAGTGAGAGAGAGAGGTGTTGTGTAGTCAGTGAGAGAGAGGTGTTGTGTAGTCAGTGAGAGAGAGAGAGGTGTTGTGTAGTCAGTGAGAGAGAGAGGTGTTGTGTAGTAGTCGGAGAGAGAGAGGTGTTGTGTAGTCAGTGAGAGGGAGAGGTGTTGTGTAGTGAGAGAGAGAGGTGTTGTGTAGTCAGTGAGAGAGAGGTGTTGTGTAGTCAGTGAGAGAGAGAGAGGTGTTGTGTAGTCAGTGAGAGAGAGAGAGAGAGGTGTTGTGTAGTTAGAATAGAGAGGTGTTGTGTAGTCAGTGAGAGGGGTGTTGTGTAGTCATTGAGAGAGAGAGGTGTTGTGTAGTCAGTGAAAGACAAAGGTGTTGTGTAGTCAGTGAGAGAGAGAGATCTTGTGTAGTCAGTGAGAGAGAGAGGTGTTGTGTAGTCAGAGAGAGAGGTGTTGTGTGTAGTCAGAGAGAGAGAGAGGTGTTGTGTAGTCAGTGAGAGAGAGAGGTGTTGTGTAGTGAGAGAGAGAGAGAGAGGTGTTGTGTAGTCAGTGAGACAGAGGTGTTGTGTAGTCAGTGAGAGAGAGAGGTGTTGTGTAGTCAGTGAGAGAGAGAGAGAGGTGTTGTGTAGTCAGTGAGAGAGAGGCATTGTGTAGTCAGAGAGAGAGAGAGGTGTTGTGTAGTCAGTGAGAGAGAGGTGTTGTGTAGTCAGAGAGAGAGGTGTTGTGTAGTCAGTGAGAGAGAGAGAGAGGTGTTGTGTAGTCAGTGAGAGAGAGAGGTGTTGTGTAGTCAGTGAGAGAGAGAGAGGTGTTGTGTAGTCAGTGAGAGAGAGAGGTGTTGTGTAGTCAAGAGAGAGAGGTGTTGTGTGTAGTCAGTGAGAGAGAGAGAGAGGCGTTGTGTTGTCAATGAGAGAGAGGTGTTGTGTAGTCAGTGAGAGAGAGGTTGTGTAGTCAGTGAGAGAGAGAAGTCTTTTGTAGTCAGTGAGAGAGAGAGAGAGAGAGAGAGAGGTGTTATGTAGTCATCAGTAGTCAGTGAGAGAGAGAGAGGTGTGTTGTGTAGTCAGTGACAGAGAGAGAGAGGTGTTGAGTAGTCAGCAGTAGTCAGTGAGAAAGAGAGGTCCAGTGTAGTCAGCTGTAGTCAGTGAGAGAGAGAGGTCTTATGTAGTCAGCTGTAGTCAGTGAGAGAGAGAGAGAGAGAGAGAGGTCTTATGTAGTCAGCTGTAGTCAGTGAAAGAGAGAGGTCTTATGTAGCCAGCTGTAGTCAGTGAAAGAGAGAGGTCTTATGTAGTCAGCTGTAGTCAGTGAAAGAGAGAGGTCTGTAGGCTCTGTCCCTACCATGTCTGTAGGCTCTGTCTTCTGCCTACCATGTCTGTAGGCTCTGTCCACTGCCTACCATGTCTGTAGTCTCTGTCCACTGTCTACCATGTCTGTAGGCCCTGTCCTTACCATGTCTGTAGGCTCTGTCTTCTGCCTACCATGTCTGTAGGCTCTGTCCACTGCCTACCATGTCTGTAGTCTCTGTCCACTGTCTACCATGTCTGTAGGTCCTGTCCTTACCATGTCTGTAAGCTCTGTCTTCTGCCTACCATGTCTGTAGGCTCTATCCCTACCATGTCTGTAGGCTCTGTCCACTGCCTATCATGTCTGTAGGCTCTGTCCACTGCGTACCATGTCTGTAGGCTCTGTCCACTGCCTACCATGTCTGTAGGCTCTGTCCACTGCGTACCATGTCTGTAGGCCCTGTCCAGTGCCTACCATGTCTGTACGCTCTGTCTTCTGCCTACCATGTCTGTAGGTTCTGTCCCTACCATGTCTGTAGGTTCTGTCCACTGCCTACCATGTCTGTAGGCCCTGTCCCTACCATGCCTATAGGCCCTGTCCACTGTCTACCATGTCTGCAGGCTCTGTCCACTGCCTACCATGTCTGTAGGCCCTGTCCCTACCATGTTTTTAAGCCCTGTCCCTACCATATCGGTAGGCCCTTTCCATACCACGTCTGTAGGCTCTGTCCACTGTCTACCATGTCTGTAAGCCCTGTCCACACTGCCGACCATGTCTGTAGGCCCTGTCCCTACCATGTCTATAGGCTCTGTCCCTACCACGTCTGTAGACCATGTCCACTGCCTACCATGTCTGTAGGCTTTGTCCACTGCCTACCATGTTTGTAGGCCCTGTCCACTGCCTACCATGTCTGTAGGCCCTGTCCTTACCATGTCTGTAGGCCCTGTCCACTGCGTACAATGTCTGTTGGCCCTGTCCCTACCATGTCTGTACGCTCTGTCCACTGCCTACCATGTCTGTAGGCTCTGTCCCTACCATGTCTGTAGGCTCTGTCCACTGCCTAACATGTCTGTAGGCCCCGTCCACTGCCTACCATGTCTGTAGGCTCTGTCCACTGCCTACCATGACTGTAGGCTCTGCCCCTACCATGTCTGTAGGCCCTGTCCCTACCATGTCTATAGGCTCTGTCCACTGCCTATCATGTCTATAGGCTCTGTCCACTGCCTACCATGTCTGTAGGCCCTGTCCACTACCTACCATGTCTGTAGGCTCTGTCCACTGCCTACCATGTCTGTAGGCTCTGTCCACTGCCTACCATGTCTGTAGGCCCTGTCCACTGCCTACCATGTCTGTAGGCCCTGTCCACTGCCTACCATGTCTGTAGGCCCTGTCCACTGCCTACCATGTCTGTAGGCCCTGTCCACTGCCTACCATGTCTGTAGGCACTGTCCACCGCCTACCATGTCTGTAGGCTCTGTCCACTGCCTACTATGTCTGTAGGCCCTGTCCTCTGCCTACCATGTCTGTAGGCCCTGTCCACTGCCTACCATGTCTGTAGGCCCTGTCCCTACCATGTCTATAGGCTCTGTCCACTGCCTACCATGTCTTAGGCCATGTCCACTGCCTACCATGTCTGTAGGCCCTGTCCACTGCCTACCATGTCTGTAGACCCTGTCCCTACCATGTCTGTAGGCCCTGTCCACTGCCTTCCATGTCTGTAGGCCCTGTCCCTACCATGTCTGTAGGCCCTGTCCACTGCCTTCCATGTCTGTAGGCCCTGTCCCTACCATGTCTGTAGGCCCTGTCCACTGCCTTCCATGTCTGTAGGCCCTGTCCACTGCCTACCATGTCTGTAGGCCCTGTCCCTACCATGTCTGTAGGCCCTGTCCACTGCCTACCATGTCTGTAGGCCCTGTCCCTACCATGTCTGTAGGCTTTGTCCACTGCCTACCATGACTGTAGGCTCTGTCCCTACCATGTCTGTAGGCCCTGTCCACTGCCTACCATGTCTGCAGGCTCTGTCCCTACCATGTCTGTAGGCCCTGTCCACTGCCTACCATGTCTGTAGGCCCTGTCCCTACCATGTCTGTAGGCTTTGTCCACTGCCTACCATGACTGTAGGCTCTGTCCCTACCATGTCTGTAGGCTCTGTCCTCTGCCTACCATGTCTGTAGGCCCTGTCCACTGCCTACCATGTCTGTAGGCCCTGTCCACTGTCTACCATGTCTGTAGGCCCTGTCCACTGCCTACCATGACTGTAGGCTCTGTCCCTACCATGTCTGTAGGCTCTGTCCCTACAATGTCTGTAGGCCCTGTCCACTGCCTACATGTCTGTAGGCCCTGTCCACAGCCTACCATGACTGTAGGCCCTGTCCCTACCATGTCTGTAGGCTTTGTCCACTGCCTACCATGACTGTAGGCTCTGTCCCTACCATGTCTGTAGGCTCTGTCCTCTGCCTACCATGTCTGTAGGCCCTGTCCACTGCCTACCATGTCTGTAGGCCCTGTCCACTGTCTACCATGTCTGTAGGCCCTGTCCACTGCCTACCATGTCTGTAGGCTCTGTCCCTACCATGTCTGTAGGCTCTGTCCCTACCATGTCTGTAGGCCCTGTCCACTGTCTACCATGTCTGTAGGCCCTGTCCACTGCCTACCATGTCTGTAGGCCCTGTCCACTGTCTACCATGTCTGTAGGCCCTGTCCACTGCCTACCATGACTGTAGGCTCTGTCCCTACCATGTCTGTAGGCCCTGTCCCTACCATGTCTATAGGCCCTGTCCACTGCCTACCATGTCTGTAGGCCCTGTCCCTACCATGTCTATAGGCCCTGTCCACTGCCTACCATGTCTGTAGGCCCTGTCCACTGCCTACTATGTCTGTAGCCCTGTCCACTGCCTACCATGTCTGTAGCATCTGTCCACTGCTTACCATGTCTGTAGGCTCTGTCCACTGCCTACCACGTCTGTTGGCTATGTCCCTACCATGTCTGTAGACTCTGTCCACTGCTTACAATGACTGTAGGCTCTGTCCCTACCATGTCTGTAGGCCCTGTCCACTGCCTACCATGTCTTTAGGCTCTGTCCACTGCCTACCATGTCTGTAGGCCCTGTTCACTGCTTACCATGTCTGTAGGCTCTGTCCCTACCATGTCTGTAGTCCCTGTCCCTACCATATCTGTAGGTTCTGTCCACTGCCTACCATGTCTGTAGGCCATGTCCACTGCCTACCATGTCTGTGGGCTCTGTCCACTGCCTAACATGTCTGTAGACTCTGTCCCTACCATGTCTGTAGTCCCTGTCCCTACCATATCTGTAGGTTCTGTCCACTGCCTACCATGTCTGTAGGCCATGTCCACTGCCTACCATGTCTGTAGGCTCTGTCCACTGCCTACCATGTCTGTAGGCCCTGTCCACTGCCTACCATGTCTGTAGGCTCTGTCCACTGCCTTCCATGTCTGTAGGCCCTGTCCACTGCCTACCATGTCTGTAGGCCCTGTTCACTGCTTACCATGTCTGTAGGCTCTGTCCCTACCATGTCTGTAGGCTCTGTCCCTACCATGTCTGTAGGCCCTGTCCACTGCCTACCATGTCTGTAGTACCTGTCCACTGCCTACCATGTCTGTAGGGTCTGTCCTCTGCCTACCATGTCTGTAGGCCCTGTCCACTGCCTACCATGTCTGTAGTACCTGTCCACTGCCTACCATGTCTGTAGTACCTGTCCACTGCCTACCATGTCTGTAGGCCCTGTCCTCTGCCTACCATGTCTGTAGGCCCTGTCCACTGCCTACCATGTCTGTAGGGTCTGTGTCCACAGCGTACCATGTCTGTAGGCTCTGTCCACTGCGTATACCATGTCTGTAGGACCTGTCCACTGCCTACCATGTCTGTAGGCCCTGTCCACTGCCTTCCATGTCTGTAGGCCCTATCCATTGCCTACCATGTCTGTAGGCTCTGTTCACTGCCTACCATGTCTGTAGGCTCTGTTCACTGCCTACAATGTCTGTAGGCTCTGTCCACTGCCTACAATGTCTGTAGGCCCTGTCCACTGCCTACCATGTCTGTAGGCCCTGTCCACTGCCTACCATGTCTGTAGGCCCTGTCCCTACCATGTCTGTAGACCCTGTCCACTGCCTACCATGTCTGTAGGCCCTGTCCACTGCCTACTATGTCTGTAGGCTCTGTCCACTGCCTACCATGTCTGTAGGCTCTGTCCACTGTCTACCATGTCTGTAGGCCCTGTCCACTGCCTACCATGTCTGTAGGCTCTGTCCACTGCCTACCATGTCTGTAGGCCCTGTCCACTGTCTACCATGTCTGTAGGCCCTGTCCACTGCCTACCATGTCTGTAGGCTCTGTCCACTGCCTACCATGTCTGTAGGCTCTGTCCACTGTCTACCATGTCTGTAGGCCCTGTCCACTGCCTACCATGTCTGTAGGCTCTGTCCACTGCCTACCATGTCTGTAGGCCCTGTCCACTGCCTACTATGTCTGTAGGCCCTGTCCTCTGCCTACCATGTCTGTAGGCCCTGTCCCTACCACGTTTGTGGGCACTTTCCCTACCATGTCTGTAGTCCCTGTCCCTACCGTGTCTGTAGGCCCTGTCCTACCATGTCTGTAGGCCCTGTCCACTACCTACCATGTCTGTAGTACCTGTCCCTACCATGTCAGTAGTCCCTGTCCCTATCATGTCTGTAGTCCCTGTCCCTACCATGTCTGTAGGCCCTGTCCCTACCATGTCTGTAGGCCCTGTCCACTACCTACCATGTCTGTAGTACCTGTCCCTACCATGTCAGCAGCCTACCATGTCTGTAGGCTCTGTCCTCTGCCTACCATGTCTGTAGGTTCTGTCCACTGCCTACCATGTCTGTAGGCCCTGTCCACTGCCTACCATGTCTGTAGGCTCTGTCCACTGCCTACCATGTCTGTAGGCCCTGTCCACTGCCTACCATGTCTGTAGGCTCTGTCCACTGCCTACCATGTCTGTAGGCTCTGTCTACTGCCTACCATGTCTTTAGGCCCTGTCCACTGCCTACCATGTCTGTAGGCTCTGTCCACTGCCTACCATGTCTGTAGGCTCTGTCCACTGCCTACCATGTCTGTAGGCTCTGTCTACTGCCTACCCATGTCTTTAGGCCCTGTCCACTGCCTACCATGTCTGTAGGCTCTGTCCACTGCCTACCATGTCTGTAGGCTCTGTCTACTGCCTACCATGTCTTTAGGCCCTGTCCACTGCCTACCATGTCTGTAGGCTCTGTCCACTGTCTACCATGTCTGTAGGCCCTGTCCACTGTCTACCATGTCTGCAGGCCCTGTCCACTGCCTACCATGTCTGTAGGCTCTGTCCACTGCCTCGTCGATGTTTCTGTTTTCCAGGTCACTTCCACTGACAGTGCCTGGAAAGAAAAATCAACATCGCCCACAGTGACTCACACACGCACCACTACATAGTCACACACACTCACATACATGTGCATCACACTGACTGAAACTGTTTACAGTCAGATGTTAATCCTTGGCTTTATTGAACAATGAAAGCAAAACAAAACGACTAAAACATGTTTTAAAATGAATTCAAATCTGCAATAAAATTGAAATCAATTAAAATCATTTATGAGAAGCCAAATGTTAACGACAGAGAACACTCTATAGGAAATAAAATGGCCTGAAAACAGGAAATCCTTTGGGGGAAAACAATAAACAAAGATTAAAAAAACAAACACATACATCACACACGCACACACGCACGCACACATCCACACAGTTTCATCTAAGAAAAAAAATGAAACATCAATCATTAAAATACTAAAATGCTTAAAAGAGACAAGAGAACAACCTGTGAACATCTAAAAATCCTTTTTAGCTTTGTTTTTACATCACAACAGTGACATAAACAGCATTCTCTCAATCCTTCTATAACAGCATTCTCTCAATCTTTCTATAACAGCGTTCTCTCAACCTTTGTATAACAGCATTCTCTCAATCTTTCTATAACAGCATTCTCTCAATCCTTCTATAACAGCGTTCTCTCAATCTTTCTAATAACAGCGTTCTCTCAATCCTTCAATAACAGCATTCTCTCAATCTTTCTATAACAGCATTCTCTCAATCTTTCTATAACAGCATTCTCTCAATCCTTCTATAACAGCATTCTCTCAATCCTTCTATAACAACATTCTCTCAATCCTTCTATAACAGCATTCTCTCAATCCTTCTATAACAGCATTCTCTCAATCTTTTTATCTGATTTTGTTATCAGATTATTGCTGTCATACCTCCTGTTTTGGTTGGTTTATTTCTGGTGTTTACAATAATCACTTATCTTACTCTACTATCTTTCATTCTTTCTGTCCTTTCTTTGTTTCCTAATTCATCCCTTCCTCTCATTCTTCTTTCCACTCTCCCCTTCACTTCTTTTCCTTGCTCTTCTCTCTCTCTTCCTTCCTCCCCAGTTCTCTCCCACTCTCTCATCCTGAGGACCACTACCTCCAAACATGTCAGAGGGTCCGGTGAAATCCTTCTGCAGAACTTGTGTGGTGGATTCAAACCTCTGAGATGCCTGTTCATGCTGTTTCCTCTGGTTAGAGCTGCCCACAAAGAAACATTAAGTCCAGGTGTTTCTTGCTGTGGCAGGAGAAATGTGCCAACTGCTTTCAGGGCAACAGCGGCAAAGCAAAGAGGATGACATACAATGAACCCAACCCTATGAAAAAACTAATTGTTATGTCTAATGGAATGAGTCAGAGGAGCAGGGAAAAAAAGAAAAAGAATGAGCAAAAAGAGGTCAGGGGTAATAGGTAGCTAACCAAATTTGAGAAAAGTTGTGAATGCATGTGAACAAATTCTGCCTAACCACCTTACCTATTTGGCCAGGCATACTGGATGTATTCAGTCCTCGGGTGCCTCATGAACGAAAGGGAGTTAGGGCTGTTCGTTTGTGACCTTTTCCTTTTCCTTCATTCTTCCATGATTATTGAATGGAATTATCTGTGGGGTTTTATGTGTATGCATAGGTGTACATACGCGGGTATATATGTGTGTGTATATATATGTGTGTATATATATATGTATATATATATTTTTTTTTTTAACCTCCATTTCCATCCTTCCTGATTTAGTGTACTCATTTGCATGATGTTATGTTGATTATTCCTTTTGTTATCAACTTTGAAAATCCTTAAAAAAAAAAAAAAAAAAATGAACCCAACAACACACATTCTTTTACAGTGTTTCCCCTTCTTTAAAGATCAAAATCAACTGTGTTCTGTTTTGTTTTGCTCTGTAACTTCAGCTGGCTGCTAGAACTCCAAGTTGGAGCTGTTCCCTAACTTCAGCTGGCTGCTTGAACTCCAAGTTGGAGCTGTTCCCTAACTTCAGCTGGCTACTAGAACTCCCAAGTTGGAGCTGTTCTCTAACTTCAGCTGGCTACTTGAACTCCAAGTTGGAGCTGTTCCCTAACTTCAGCTGGCTACTTGAACTCCAAGTTGGAGCTGTTCCCTAACTTCAGCTGGCTACTAGAACTCCCCCAGGGAGCTGTTCTCTAACTTCAGCTGGCTGCTAGGTCTCCAAGTTGGAGCTGTTCTCTCTAACTTCAGCTGGCTTCTAGAAACCCAAGTTGGAGCTGTTCTCTAACTTCAGCTGGCTGCTAGGACTCCAAGTTGGAGCTGTTCTTTAACTTCAGCTGGCTGCTAGAACTCCAAGTTGGAGCTGTTCTCTAACTTCAGCTGGCTGCTAGGACTCCCAAGTTGGAGCTCTCAGCTGGTGAACATTATGTTCAGAATTATTTCTGTAAAATCAAACAAGTCAGAGTCTTGAAGTATTTTCTTTTTTTGATCCTTATTGTTGCTTTGTAATGTTTTTTTTTTTTTTTTTTCCGAGCTGTCTTGTCATTCCAGATATAATGAAACTGAAACAAACAACAAATTAGCCTCACGAAACAAACCAATCAAAAAAAAAAAAAAAAAAAAAAAAAAAAAGAAAGAGAAACAACCTGTGCATGCCCTAGCTATCCTGTGAAAATTGCCTCCCTTTCCAAACCTGTGTTCATTCACCTTCAGACTCCAAGTCTTCACTTCATCGGTTTCAAAAGCCAGACACTTCCAACCTAAAATGGCTTATAGCTATTGAGCTAATTAATGATCCTGCAAAATCTAACAAAGATCTGATGAAAAAAAAAAAAATTGAAAAGAAAGTGGGTTAGTTACTGCCAAGGACACAAACAGAGTACAGGACTAGACACATGTGTTTCGATCTCTTGGGTCTTCTTCTGGTTAGGACAGTGACAAAGAACAAGGAAAACACTTACCTGCTATTTTCTTGTTCTTTGTCACTGTCCTAAGCTAAAGAAGATCCAAGAGGTTGAAATGCATTGTGTCGAGTCCTGTACTCTGTCTGTGTCCTTAGCAGTAACTACCCCCTCTCTTTTCAAATTTTGCTCATTTTCCACCCTCAGTCACTCTGTTTTGAAATAAAGATCTGATAGATTTTGAGTTATCTTGGACACACAAGCAAACACTGGACACAAACACACTGAGATAGGACTGAAAACAGTGCACCCACTGCTTCTCCTGTATCCAGGGTAACCACAGAGGACAGACAAAATGGCCACCCCCATCCCCCCCCCCTTTCCTTCCCCTGCACCACAACAAGTTAAATTCATTGATATTAAAGAATTTTAACATCTGACCCACCTCTGGCTGTTTCGTCTGGAGGGCTGTTTTGGTGGATGGTCTTCACGCTGGGGCTGTCTGTGGCACTGTTCATTGCTTGTTGCATTGTGGGAATTCACAGGCTTCTCTGGACGAGCTTGGGGTCCTTCATCGAACAATGCTGCCGATGGAATGCTTTCCTCCCCCCCGGTGTTGCCAGGCTTTTCTCCACAAAAACAAACAATGCAATTGTTTCTGATCGTTTATTTTTCATTTCTGTGCTCAGCAGGTATAATTGTCACTACTGCAAAGGTGCAGTCAATTACACTACAAAAACAAGTTTGAAAAATGTGAACTCAGAAATGACTGTTTACAGTAGACAGTTCATCAAGAGAAAGTCTCTCTCAAAAGACACAAATGATTGATCTCCCTTGACGTTTGTTGTATTTCTTTTTGGTTTTGTTTAGTTGTTGCTTTTTCTTACTCATGTTTTGTCCCTTACCCAACCTCCCCCCCCCCCCCCCCCCCCCCCCCCCCCCCAGCAACAATACCCCCAACCAACCAAAGACAATAACTGCTTAGTTGTGAAGCAAACATGAGTGAACATACCCCTTCAGAGGTGCCACCAAGTCCATTCATGACAGTCCCCTTGGAACTAGCTGATGCCTAAAGTCTTCCCTCAGTGATGATCAGGGAGATGAGGATGATAAAGATGATGAAGGCCCACACAATCTGAGACTTTCTTCCCTCAGTAATGATCAGGGAGGATGTTGAAGATGAAGGTGATGAAGGCCCACATAGTTTGAAACATTCTTCCTTCAGTAATAATCAGGGAGATGAGGATGAAGAAGATGATGAGATGAAGAAGATGATGAAAGATGATGCTATGGAGTTCCTTCTGGTCCCGAGACTACATGGTAGGCTTTATTCTTTCCTTCCTTTCATAATATGTGCTCTAACAGGTCTGGAATATACAGACACCTGCAGTGTTGGTCCAAAATTTGGCAGCTCTCTCAAAGACACATCCATTAGGAGGATGCTGAACAATTAGTTAGTGGAGGAAAACAAGTGCACGTCAACAATTCTTGTGTCATTATAGTGATGACTTGGCTAGGAGTTAAAATTTAAAAAACAGAAAAAAAAAAAGGGGGGGGGGGGGGGGGGGGGGGCTGAAAATGAAGAAAATGGGGAAAATGGGAAAATGTATCATAAAATGTGAAAACCCTTCACTAGCTGCCTGTGGGAACCATCGCAATCCCTCTCGAAGGCAGATCTATATGTATCGCCTGTTCCTAGGCCTTTCGTCCGCTGGATCGGACTCTTCAGGGAGACACGGCTGATTGTGTCTGTGCTCTTGGCATCAATACAGACACACCACAGTCCATATTTTTGTGGTGTTCTCACCACCAAGGATTCAAAAGAAGAATCCAACAGCACCCTAAAGCAGCCAGCAAAGGGTAGTAGTAATGAAACAAAATGAAAGTGTGGAGAGGAAAAAAGTTGCTGAAAAAAACTAAAAACATTATGCAAACAGTATAAAATGTAGGGGACAATCTTTGGTCCATTAGGAGGATGGAACTTGACTGTGTTGTTCCAGTCTTCCCACTGAGGTCTACAGCACTCTCACCTCTGTGTACAAACCCATCAGGGCCAGACATCTTCAAATATAAATCTCTCTGATGGAAATTGAACCCATGACCTACCAGCCTGTGATTGTGTGGTCTTTACCACAGCATCTAGGTAGCATTTTTGTTGTTGTTGTCTTCTGTCTTTCTCGTGAACAATACTAAATATGCATAGTGTAGTCACAGAAGAAGAAAAAAAAAACTTTTTTTTTTTTGTTTGGTGACATATACATGTATCTGTGAATGTGTGTGTGCGTGCATGCCTGCGTGCATGCATGCATGCGTGCACACGCACATGCATGTGTGCATGTGCGCATGTGTGTGTGTGCTGTCCTGACCAGAATTCTATATAAAAACTTTCCAAATATCCCATATGACTAAAAAAGTGAACTGGAGTATAGCCAACTTGCAGAACAGGGTTCAAAGTGGCATGTCGAAGCTTAACTGCTTACTTCTCTCCCACCTGACTCCAGATTTCCAGTCATACCTGAACACTATCACTGAGATAATTGGCATCCGACTCCACCCCGCTGTTGTTATCCTGCGCATCGTCGTTGTTGAAGTGGTCGGGGTCCAGATGTCGAAGCGAGCTTTTCAGTTCCTCCACCTTTTGGCAAAGGAAGCGGTGACGTTTGATATTCTCCGCTGCCATCTTTGTCAGTGCATCTTGGTCTTCTTGCTTTCTGTTGCTATCAGGTCCAGTACTTTCTGAAAGTAGGGATGGACATCTGAAAGAGAAAGGAGGTCCAGTACTTTCTGAAAGTAGGGATGGACATCTGAAAGAGAAAGGAGGTCCAGTACTTTCTGAAAGTAGGGATGGACATCTGAAAGAGAAAGGAGGTCCAGTACTTTCTGAAAGTAGGGATGGACATCTGAAAGAGAAAGGAGGTCCAGTACTTTCTGAAAGTAGGGATGGACATCTGAAAGAGAAAGGAGTAGACTATGTACTTGTGTAGATGTCACATAGTCTTCGCCCTCTGTTTCCTCATACTGTCATGACTGCAGTTATGTTTGATTCTTTCCTTCTCACCCTTGTCTCCACCCACAAACACCCCACTCCCTTCATGCTATTCCCATCTCTCTTTATGAGGGGTGGCGTTATTGCTTTTGCTGTTGTTCCTGTAATTATTGTCATAATCTTTAAGTTATTACTGCTGCTGTTGTTGTTATTGCTGCTGCTGCTGCTGCTGACTGTGTGTGTGTGCGTGTGTGTGTGTGTGTGTGTGTGTGTGTGTGTGTGTGTGTGTGTGTGTATGTGTGTGTGTGTGAATAATTTGTGCAAGGCAGTGCTTGTTCAAAAGGTGCATGTATCAATAATTTGTTTGAGTCCAGGAGAATGTTGTGTGTGTGTGCGTGTGTGTGTGTGTGTGTGTGTGTGTGTGTGTGTGTGTGTGTGTGTCTGTGTGTCTGTGTCTGTGTGTCTGTGTGTCTTTGAGTGAGTGTGAGTGAATATATGTGTGCGCATGTGTGTGTGTGTTTGAGTGTGTGCATGCGCATTTGTGAATGTGTTTTTTTCATGTATCTGCACATTCATGTATGCACACTCATGCTTACTCAAAAGCTTGAGAGAGAGAGAGAGAGAGAGAGAGAGAGAGAGAGAGAGGGAGAGAGAGAGGGAGAGAGACAGAGAGAGAGTGAGACAGAGAGACACTTATGTGCACCTGTGACATTAAATAAACATTTACCTTTGTCAGACTGGGTTCCTGTTATCGCAGTTTTACTGTAACAATATGGACCAATCATTATCATCACAATGTTTTACTGTAACACCATTCACCATCATCACAATGTATTACTGTCACAATATGGACCATTCATTATCATCACAATGTTTTACTGTGACAATATGGACCATTCATCATCATCACAATGTTTTACTGTAACAATATGGACCATTCATTATCATCACAATGTTTTACTGTGACAATATGGACCATTCATTATCATCACAATGTTTTACTGTAACACCATTCACAATCATCACAATGTTTTACTGTAACACCATTCACAATCATCACAATGTTTTACTGTAACACCATTCACAATCATCACAATGTTTTACTGTGACAATATTCACCATCATCACAATGTTTTGCTGTGACAGTATGGACCATTCATTATCATCACAATGTTTTACTCTAACAACATTCACTATCATCACAACGTCCACCTGAACAGTGATCTTTCATCAAACACAAGTTCAAATATACATAAAAGTACCTTTCTCTCTCTCTCTCTCTCTCTTAGTCATGTGCATGCACACACACACACACACACACAAGTTTCAAATATACATAAAAGTACCTTTCTCTCCCCTCTCTCTCTCTTTGTGCATGTGCACGCACACACACACACACACACACACACACACACACACACACGCACATACATGCACAAAGCACACACAATGTTCATGAAAACATGTAAGCAAGTGCTCACACATGTATGCTCACATACACACACATATACTCACACACCTCCCAAGCAAATGCACAATAAACTCACACACACACACACACACACACACAC
>JADBJO010008644.1:45000-50000 GCA_016801955.1 Conus betulinus
TTGACAGCACAGTACACCACATGTGCATTTCACTCAGCGGTACAAAGAACTGACCTTGACAGCACAGTACACCACAGGTGCATTTCACTCAGCCATACAAAGAACTGACCTTCAGAGCACACTACACCACAGGTGCATTTCACTCAGCCATACAAAGAACTGACCCTGACAGCACAGTACACCACAGGTGCATTTCACTCAGCCATACAAAGAACTGACCTTCAGAGCACAGTACATCACAGATGCATTTCACTCAGCGATACAAAGAACTGACCTTCAGAGCACAGTACATCATCACAGGTGCATTTCACTCAGCCATACAAAGAACTGACCTTCAGAGCACACTACACCACAGGTGCATTTCACTCAGCCATACAAAGAACTGACCTTGACAGCACAGTACATCACAGGTGCATTTCACTCAGCCATACAAAGAACTGACCTTCAGAGCACAGTACATCACAGATGCATTTCACTCAGCGATACAAAGAACTGACCTTCAGAGCACAGTACATCACAGGTGCATTTCACTCAGCCATACAAAGAACTGACCTTCAGAGCACACTACACCACAGGTGCATTTCACTCAGCCATACAAAGAACTGACCTTGACAGCACAGTACACCACAGGTGCATTTCACTCAGCGATACAAAGAACTGACCTTGACAGCACAGTACACCACAGGTGCATTTCACTCAGCCATACAAAGAACTGACCTTGACAGCACAGTACATCACAGGTGCATTTCACTCAGCCATACAAAGAACTGACCTTGACAGCTTCCCACTGGTTGACCCCAAGGTTTTCTGCCGTGCTGGTGTAGAAGCTGGAGATGCGATCATCTGTGGCCTTCTTGACGACCAAATGCCATCGTGACAATGTGGATACACATCGCGTACCAAGTTTCGGCCACGACAATGTGAACAGTTGACTATCTCTGTTGGCTGTTTAATTTGATGGACGAAAAAAAACAATAGGTAAGCATGTACTACTGATGGTGAAGATTTTTTTCAACAACAAAGTTATGTATCGCATGACAAAAATATTTTTTTAACTATAAAACACTGACAGATAATTACACATGTGTGTCTGACAGTCGTTTTTCTTCTTTTCAAACAATTTAAATGAGAAGAAGTCAAAAGTTTAAGTTATCAGCTGAGCTTATCAACAAATCAAAAATGTTTTTTTTAATTCTGGTGGGATTTTTTTTTTTCTTTTTTTTTTGTATGCCTGTAAGAAAAAATATTTTTGATAATAATGTCAGCACAGTTGGGTGAAAATAAACCTTGGATTCTGCTCATCTTTCCCGTGAAGAAATGAAGCCCTCGGGCAGGGAGGCAAGAGTTGCCGACAAAATAATGTAGACACACAATATGAATTTCAAAACTTGAAAAAAGGAAGAAACTGACACTATCAAAATGACTGAAATGAACAATGTTTGTGTGTGTGTGTGTGTGTGTGTGTGTGTGTGGGTGTGGGTGTGTGTGTGTGTGTGTGTGTGGGTGGGTGTGTGTGTTTGCACGAGCACACGTGTGTGTGTGTGAGTGTGTGAGTGTGTGTGTGTGTCTATGTCTCTGTGTGAATGTGTGCTTGTATAATGTGTGTGTGTGTGAATGTGTACATGTGCATACTTGCGTGTGTGTGTGTGTGTGTGTGTGTGTGTGTGTGTGTGTGTGTGTGTGTGTGTGTGTGTGTGTGTGTGTGTGTGTGTGTGTGTGTGTGTGTGTGTGTGTGTGTGTGTGGGTGCATGAATGAGTGTACGTGCATGCATGAGTGTGTATATGTGTGTATGCAGGTGCATGCACACACACACATATTAAACAAAGCCAAAATACAGGGTATACAAAAAAAAAAGATTAAAATTGTCCCTACACATGAAAATAGGCAGATGGAGTTAGTAGCACTAGCACCAAGGAAAGAGCAAGGAGAACGACACAGCTGTGTCAGTGACGGTACCTGAGAACCTGGCCTGTCCTTTCAGGCGACCGTCAGGATGAAAGATCTCTGTGTTGATTCTGAGCGACACCTCTTCCCCTGAGCTGAGGTACCATACAGGTTCCTGCAAGGTAATATTCAATGCTCTGCAAGGACGCATACAGAAAGAGAGGGGGTGGGAAGAGAGATAGAGGGGGGGGGGGGGGGGAGAGATAGGGAGAGAGAGAGAGAGAGAGAGACAAAGACAGAGACAGAAACAAAGAGACAGAGATGGACTCAGTGAGAGATAGATGGAGAGACAGAGAGAGAGACTGAGAGGGAGGGGAGAGAGAGAGAGAGAGAGAGAGAGAGAGAGAGAGAGAGAGAGAGAGAGAGAGAGAGAGAGAGAGAGAGAGAGAAGAGAGAGAGAGAGAGAGAGAGAGAGAGAGAGAGAGAGAGAGAGAGAGAGAGAGAGAGAGAGGAGTTAACAATGTCTGTTTGTTCTGTTCCTGCCACACTGACATTCCGATCATCTTCTGCAAGACACCTGAGATCATGAATAGTGGATAGATGTTAAATGAAAGACGCAAACACACCTACCTCAGCTAAATTAGATCATCAGATCAGAGCAGAATGAGGCAATGAGTTTGCTTTGAATCATTTCAGTTAAAGGGAAGTGAGTTTCAGATTCTACAACTTGAATTCAAGACACAGAAGCTGTTCAACAAATGACAGTCTCAATAATCTCATCCCTCTGATTTGTGGGCTTAAAGGAAAAAACATTATATTTCTTTACACACACACACACACACACACACACACACACACACACACACACACACACACACACACACACACGCACACACACACGCACACACACATTCATCTTCTATCGAAACTTTTGAAATTATCCTAATAGCTGTGATACCTTATTGGTGAATTTCGAGAATGAGACAGATCATCAACAGAAGCTATTTCAGAAAGACTGATCAATATAGATGGATACAGAGGGGGTGTGTGTGTGTGTGTGTGTGTGTGTGTGTGTGTGTGTGTGTGTGTGTGTGTGTGTGTGTGTGTGTGTGTGAGTGTGAGAGAGAGAGAGAGAGAGAGAGAGAGAGAGAGAGAGAGAGAGAGAGAGATTCAGTTTCAGTTTTATCAAGGAAGCATCACTGCATGCGGACTAGTCCGTATTGCTACACCACATCCGCTATTAGTTTTGAGACCACACTATGCATGATTTCAAGCTAATGGATAAATGAATTTACAACTATGATTTCAAGCTAATGGATAAATGAATTAACAACTAAATGAGACAACAGAAGAAGAGGGTCTCGTGGCTGCAACTCAAGCGGATGTCTGACCTATGCATTAGCCCAACACGCTGGTCAGACCCTTGAGCGCCTACCTACCATGTTTTTTTTTTTTTTATGTGTGTGTGTGTGTGTGTGTGTGTGTGTGTGTGTGTGTATGTGTGTGTGTAGTGAATGTACACGTGTGCATAATGTGTGGGCATGGGCCCATGTGTGTGCGCAGGTGCACGTGTGTGCGTGGCTCTGTGTGTGTGTGTATGTGTGTGTGTGTGTATGTGTGTGTGTGTGTGTGTGTGTGCATGTGTGTGTGCATGTGTGTGCGTGCATGTATGTGTGTGCACGCAGGCGTGTGTGCACATTTGTGTGTGTGTGTGTGTGTGTGTGTGTGTGTGTGTGTGTGTGTGTGCACGTGTGTGTGTGTGTGTGTGTGTGTGTGTGTGTGTGTGTGTGTGTGTGTGTGTGCAGAAGTGCATGTGATATATGTGTGTGTGTGTGTGTGTGTGTGTGTGTGTGTGTGTGTGTGTGTGTAATTTGTGGGTTTGCGTGAGCACATGTATCTCCACATAGGCTATAATGTGTACATATCTGTGTGTATGTATGTGTCTTTGTATGTGGGCGTGTACACATGTGTGCGTGTGTGTGTGTGTGCATTTGTGCGCTTATGTGTATGCGTGTATGTGCGCACCTGTGTGGGTGTGGACGTGCACATGCATGTGGGTAGGAACGAGCGAACATATGCGCACACATTTGTATGTGTGTGTGTGTGTGTGTGTGTGTGTGTGTGTGTGTGTGTGTGTGTGTGTGTGCATGTGTGTGTGTGAGTGTGTGTGTGTAGTGACTGCATGTGTGAGCGTTCAGAAGATGACTTAGGTTCAAGAACAAGAACAAGACCATCAAATAAAAAATATACATGCATGCGCATACACACGCACACCCACATACACATAACAATAAGAACAACTCCTCCCCCTCACACACACACACACACACACACACACACACACACACACACACACGCACACACACACACACACACACTCACTCACTCTCTCACACACACACTCACACACCAATGCTTGCACACACATATCTGTGGAGTCTCTAATTAATACGCTGGCATAACCCCACTGATGAACACGCATACATGCGCGCACGCAGGCACGCACACAGGCATGCATGCACACACACACACACACACACACACACACACACACACACACACACACACACACATACACACTCACTCACTTTCTCACACACACACTCACACACTAATGCTTGCACACTCATGATGTCCATGGACTCTCTAATTAACTCAATCGAGTCTTGTCGGAAGCAGATTTCCAACACTGTTCACATCGCTTGAAGGCACGTGTCGATGCATATTTCCAACAGAGTTTGACGATTTTTAAATCATACCGCCTTTCATTAAAGGGTAATAAGTCTTGTTTCAGGGGCAGCAGCGTAGGGCCTTTTTTTTGCAGTTGCTTCCATTAGACCGTTCTTCGTGTATTCTGTAGTAGTTTTTTTTACAGATTTGAATGGTCCTACTCTCAGTTCCCGCGATCACACGATTTTGAACACAATCACACGACGATTTTGAGTAGATCAAGCATTTTGTGGTCAAATTCTTGTGTTTTAATCAGTTGTCATAAATATATCATTCTCTGTGGGTCATACCAAGTGGTCAGAAGTGTACTTGAACTTGTGTGGAAGGATAGAGAACATGAAGAAGTGGATTACAGTGTGCACAAAAAGTTTTGTTTTTCTGCAAA
>JADBJO010008644.1:57500-80000 GCA_016801955.1 Conus betulinus
ACACACGCACACACACACACATACACACACATGCGCGCGCGCGCGCGCGCGCGCGCTCACTCACTCACTCACAATCTAGTTAAGCACACAAACAGGCAAAGAAGATTAAAAACAAGATGCAAGGCATATAAACGTACTCCCAGTTTATCCTGAATACGCGTGAAATCTTCCATAAAGAGGAAAAGCCGTCTTGGGATGGTGTAACCGTTAGTCATGGCCACTCTGGTTAACATCGGCTATCATCTGTGACCTATAATGAAACGTATTTACAAATTTTCAGAAAGATCGGCCAAGAACTTTCTGAGGTTTTCCATAAAGAAGAAAACCATTATGTGCCGCTAGTAACGGCTATAACGGTAAACGTAAATATCGGTCAATATCAATGACCCATAATGAACTTACCTACAAATTTTCACAAAGATCGGCCACGTACTTTCTGAGATATTCGATGAAGAAGAAGAAAAAATTATGGGCCGTTATAGCCGTTAGTAACGTCTATAACGGTAAACTAAAACGTGAGGCATCATCCGTCGCCCGTAATGAACAAACCTACAAATTTTCAGAAAGATCGACAAAGTGCTTTCTGAGACATTCCATTAAGAAGAAAAACCATTGTGGGCCGTTATAGCTGTTAGTAACGGCTATAACGGTAAGCTAAAACATCGGGCATTATCCGTGACCATTATGAACATACCTGCTAATTTTCGCAAAGGTCGGCCAAGTACTATTCCATAAAGAAGAAAAACCCGTTTCGCGCCGTTATAGCCGTTAGTAACGGCTATAACGGGGTAAACTTAAACATCGGTCATTATTTGTGATCCATAATGAACATACCTGCTTATTTTAACAAAGATCGGCCAAGTACTTTCTGAGATATTCCATAAATAAGACTAACCGTTACAGGCCATTACAGCCGTTAGTAACGGCTATAACGATAAACTTAAACATCGGGCATCATCCGTGACCCATAATGTACATGCCTGCTAATTTTCACAAAGATTGGCCAAGTACTTTCTGAGATATTCCATAAAGAAGAAAAACCGTTACAGGCCGTTACAGCCGTTAGTAGCGGCTTTAACGGTGAACTAAAACATCGGGCATTATTCGTGACCCATAATGAACATACCTACAAATTTTCAGAAAGATCAGCCACGTACTTTTGAGATATTCTATACGGAATAAAAAGCGTTAGGGCCATTACAGCCGTTAGTAACGGCTATAACGGTAAACTAAAAAATCGGACATCATCCTTGACCCATAATGAACGTACATGCTAATTTTCACAAAGATCGGCCGAGTACTTTCTGAGCTATTCCATAAAGAAGAAAAACTGTTACAGGCCGTTACAGCATTAGTAACGGCTATAACGTAAACTAAGACATCGAGCATTATTCGTGACCCATAGTGAACATACCTACAAATTTTCACAAAGATCGGCCATGTACTTTCTGAGATATTCCATAAAGAAAAAAAACCGTTACGGGCCGTTACAGCCGTAAGTATCGACTATAACGAGGTAAACTAAAACACCAGGCATCATCCGTGACCAATAATGAACATACCTGCTAATTTTCACAAAGATCGGCCATGTACTTTCTGAGATATTCCATAAAGAAGAAAAAACCGTTATAGGCCATTACAGCCGTTAGTAACAGCTATAACGGTAAACTAAAAACATCGGGCATCATCCCTGACCCATAATGAACATACAAATTTTCACAAAGATCGGCCATGTACTTTCTGAGATATGCTATACAGAAGAAAAAGCGTTACAGGCGTTACAGCCGTTAGTAACGGCTATAACGGGGTAAACTAAAACATCGGGCATCATCCGTGTCCCATAATGAACATACTTGCTAATTTTCAGAAAGATCGGCCAAGTACTTTCTGAGATATTCCATAAAGAAGAAAAAACCGTTACAGCCGTTAGTAACGGCTATAACGGTAAACTAAAACATCGGGCGTCATCCATGACCCATAATGAACAAATTTTCAGAAAGATCGGCCCAGTAGTTTTGTCTGGAGCGAGTGGAGCACATTTTGACCACGGACGGACGGACACACAGACACATAGACAGCATTTCTTTGTTCAATTTCTAAAGTACCCTGTTCTATAAGAACTGGGAGTACAAAAAGCAGAGTTTGAGCTGTTTTGAAATCTAACAATGTCGTTGACGCTAGCTGCACATTCTTTTCAGCTGGGAAAACAAAGAAGAACAAGGAGGAGGAGAGAAGGAGGAAGAGGGTGAGGATTAGGAGGAGGAGGAGGAGAAAATACTAAAGAGAAGCATCTACCCCACCTCCGCTATCAGCATCGTTCTTTACAGCCACCTTTGAAGCAATTAAACAAAGCTCACTCGCTCCCGTTTATTCTGTTCGTGTTCCTACTATTCTTTCATTGCTCGTTTCGTCATCACTTCTGGTTCAACTGGATCACGATCTCATACAAAAGACGACGGAGGGAGGGGGGGGGGGGGGGTGCAGTGGAAGGTAAGAATGAAGCGGGAGAGGAGGAGGAGGAGGAGCAGGGATGGGGGCAGGGGTGGGGGAGATGGGGGGTAATTTTTTGTTTGTTTCCTTTCTGCTGGGCGGATGTTCAGGATCCGTGGCGCTGTTTAACAGGGCGTTATGGACCATGAAAGTTTTGTAGGGCGTCACGCCTCTCAGTTTCCTTGAGGATGTTTCGGTATATAAAGAGTCAAAACCCGCCTTACTAGCCACTGCAGAAGTGGCGAGGCACTCTTGTAGTTTACCCAGTCTGCGGCAGGTCAGCGCAAGGCTAAATTGGAAGATGGTGTGAGACGCTTAGATGTTGTTTTGTTGAAATTGTCAGTTTATTTTGTAGAATTGCCTCATTCGTCTCTCTCTTCCTTTTCTTCCGTTACAGAAAGATCGTCTATTCCATAAAGCTATTCCATAAAGAAGAAAAACTGTTACAGGCCGTTACAGCATTAGTAACGGCTATAACGTAAACTAAGACATCGATCGATTGTCACATCCTGTCATTTTCACATCCTGTCACTGTCACATACTGTCATTGTCACAGCTTGTCATTGTCACATCCTGTCACTGTCACATCCTGTCATTGTCGCATCCTGTCACTGTCACATTCTGTCACTGTCACAGTCTGTCATTGTCACATCCTGTCATTGTCACATCTTATAACTGTCATATCCTGTCACTGTCACATCCTGTCACTGTCATATCCTGTCACTGTCACATCCTGTCACTGTCACAGGCTGTCACTGTCACATCCTGTCACTGTCACAGCCTGTCACTGTCACAGCCTGTCACTGTCACATCCTATCACTGTCACAGCCTGTCACTGTCAAATCCTGTCACTGTCACCTGTCACTGTCATATCCTGTCGCTGTCACACACCCTGTCGCTGTCACATCCTGTCACTGTCACATCCTGTCACTGTCACACAGCTGTCACTGTCACATCCTGTCACTGTCACATCCTGTCACTGTCACATCCTGTCACTGTCACAGCCTGTCACTGTCACATCCTGTCACTGTCACATCCTGTCACTGTCACATCCTGTCACTGCCAGTGCTGTTTTAGCAGGGATGGGAATCGGGGGATGGTGATGGCAGTCCACACTGGCCAGACTGCGCAGTGTTTAGACATAGTTTGCCATTCATCAACATCAAGGGCACATACTGGCAGTCTACATTGGCCAGACTGCGCAGTGTTTAGACATAGTTTGCCATTCATCAACATCAAGGGCACATACTGGCAGTCTACATTGGCCAGACTGTGCTGTGTACAGATATAGGTTGCCATTCATCAACATCAAGGGCACATACTGGCAGTCTACATTGGCCAGACTGTGCAGTGTACAGATATAGGTGCCATTCATCAACATCAAGGGCACATACTGGCAGTCTACATTGGCCAGACTGTGCAGTGTACAGATATAGGTTGCCATTCATCAACATCAAGGGCACATACTGGCAGTCTACATTGGCCAGACTGTGCAGTGTACAGATATAGGTTGCCATTCATCAACATCAAGGGCACATACTCACTTGCATTCATTTATTTCTGAGTCGCTTTCGAAAAGGCTTTTTAAGTGTGTGTAGTTGTAGTGTTAGTTCAGTCCTATTCTAGCCACGAAGAACACAGTTACTAAAAGTGAAATGTATGAGTTCGGTTATAATTAGTAATTAAATGGACAGCTTAAATACTTTACTATGACGAACAATTAAATCTATTGAAATGTACATGGAAACCTTTTTTTCTTTTCTTTTTTTTTTCCACTTAAAATCTGACACATCAGAACAATTCAGCGTAGACGAGTAAGTCCAACCATGATATCTAACGGAATAATAAACGGCTATAATGTTGTGTTCTTGTAGTAAGGCCACCCATGATATCTAACGGAATAATAAACGGCTATAAAGCTGTGTTCTTGTAGTAAGGCCACCCATGATATCTAACGGAATAATAAACGGCTATAATGCTGTGTTCTTGTAGTAAGGCCACCCATGATATCTAACGGAATAATAAACGGCTATAATGTTGTATTCTTGCAGTAAGGCCACCATGATATCTAACGGAATAATAAACGGCTATA
Source organism: Conus betulinus (assembly GCA_016801955.1). Lineage (NCBI taxonomy): Eukaryota > Metazoa > Mollusca > Gastropoda > Neogastropoda > Conidae > Conus > Conus betulinus. The sequence continues at coordinate 62,083 of JADBJO010008644.1, forward strand.
ATGTTGTGCCATCAAGAGAAAAAAAAATCGAAATGCAATTGCTCCGAAGGCAGCCAGCGAAGAGCGGAACAGAGAAATGGGAAGAGCTGTAATAAACAGTAGCAAAATGAAAGAGAGAGAGAGAGAGAGAGAGAGAGAGAGAGAGAGAGAGAGAGAGAGAGAGAGAGAGAGAGAGAGAGAGAGAGAGAAGGAAAAGATTTAACCGTGTGGATGAGGGTGTAGACAGACTGCAGAGAGATTCCAATGGGCACACAGTCGGAGTGATCAAGTCAGAGAGGTTCCAATGGCCCACAGTCGGAGATGATCCAGCCAGAGAGGTTCCAGTGGGCCCGCAGTCGGGGTGATCCAGTCAGAAAGGTTCCAATGGGCCACAGTCGGGGTGATCCAGTCAGGGAGGTTCCAATGGGCCCACAGTCGGGGGGTGATCCAGTCAGGGAGGTCCTAATGGGCCCACAGGCGGAGTGATCCAGTCAGAGAGGTTCCAGTGTGCCCGCAGTCGCAGTGATGCAGTCAGGGAGGTTCCAAGCGAAGTGGTTAGCATCGCGGACTCCCGGCTGGGAGGGTCGTGGGTTCGAATCCCATCAGAAGTCATGTGGGTTTTTCTGCCCCAACCGGCTCCTACCCAGAGTTGAGTTTGCTGCGGACTCAGTTGGGAAGACTGGGACCACACAGTCGAGTTTCATCCACTTAATGGATGCGTTTCTGAGACTGTTGCTCAAATTTCCTGACCAACACTGCAGGTGTCTGTATCTCTCGGGCCCTGGTTGACGCCGGGATATATTATGAAAGGAAGCGTAGAGTACAGCCCTGTCATGTAGTCTCAGACCGAAATGGAAATCCGTAGCATCATCATAATCATCCTCATTCTCATCGATCAGCATAAAAAAAAAGTCTCAAATTCTGTGGCCCTTCATGCCCTGCTCTCATGGTGACCTCAGTTTCGGTGTCCTCTCCGCGTCTGTGGCCTTGGTTTGGTTCCGTCGGGGTCACCGGTATCGGTGAGTCCATGGGGGCTGTCGTTGGACGGACGTGGTGGCGCCCTCCGGAGGGAGAGCTCACTCACGCCGGCTCCGCGACTAAGCAATTATTGTCGTCAGTAGGGGGCTTAGTAAGTGGTGTCCTGCGTATGTTAGATCAGAACAGGCGCCACTGAACACCACCGAAGTGACTCGGCAGCAGTGCAGTGTCTCCTCCAGTGGGTTGCCTCTTGACGACTTGACATTGACTGCTGCCTGTGGACTGCCGGTGCCGGGGCTGCGGCGGGGCCGACCGGGCCGTGGCTGTGGACAGGGTGTCGAATGAGCGGCGTGGGTGCACTGCCTCTGAGGTGGCGCAGAGGTTGGGACAACAAAAAAATAAAATAAAATAAAATAAAATAAAATAAAATAAAATAAATAAATGAATAAGTGTGCGAAGACAATTTCCAATATGAAGGAAACAACAGCAACTGCAGCAGTTATAGTGGGAACAGTAGCAGCAGCAACAGCAGCGGTAGTAGCACTAGTAGTGGTGGTGGTGGTGATGGTGGTGGCGGTGCAGGTAGTAGAAGCAGCAGCAGCAGCAGTTGCAGCAGCTGCAGCAGTAGTAGTAGCAGCAGTAGCAGCAGCAGCAGTAGCTACAGCCGCGGCAGTCATAGTAGTAACATTTGTTTCTGTGGTTGTTTATCCTTCTTCTTTCATACGTTTTTATGTGTGTGTGTGTGTGTATGTGTTCTTTATGTACACACAAGCAGAATCACAGTGCAATTTGACCGATATCGTTGTCGATGCCGTTTGTGACGTTGTTGTTGTCGTCACCATGAGTACACGAACCACTCTCTGCCACAGATGACGGTCAGAGGTGTGGTAGCGGCAACAGTGGGTGCTGGCGATGGTGGCGACCCTGGCTCCGCTGGTCTCTGCCGGCAGTGGGGGATGTTACAGCTACTACGACCACGCTGCACACTACAAACTGGACCCCCTGGCCTCTGGTTACCCCTGGTCAGTATCCTCCCGGGAGATGTAGGGCTCTGATCTCCCAAGGTAAACACCAGTCAGAGCCCTACATCTCCCAAGATGTAGGGCTCTGACTGGTGTTTACCTTGGGAGATGGAGGGCTCTGACTGGTGTTTACCTTGGGAGATGGAGGGCTCTGACTGGTGTTTACCTTGGGAGATGGAGGGCTCTGACTGGTGTTTACCTTGGGAGATGTAGGGCTCTGACTGGTGTTTACCTTGGGAGATGTAGGGGTTCTGATTCGTGTTTGCCTTGGGAGATGTAGGGCTCTGACTGGTGTTTGCCTTGGGAGATGTAGGGCTCTGACTGGTGTTTACCTTGGGAGATGTAGGGCTCTGACTGGTGTTTACCTTGGGAGATGTAGGGTTCTGATTCGTGTTTGCCTTGGGAGATGTAGGGCTCTGACTGGTGTTTGCCTTGGGAGATGTAGGGCTCTGACTGGTGTTTACCTTGGGAGATGTAGGGCTCTGACTGGTGTTTACCTTGGGAGATGTAGGGTTCTGATTCGTGTTTGCCTTGGGAGATGTAGGGCTCTGACTGGTGTTTGCCTTGGGAGATGTAGGGCTCTGACTCGTGTTTACCTTGGGAGATGTACGGCTCTGACTGGTGTTTACCTTGGGAGATGTAGGGCTCTGACTGGTGTTTACCTTGGGAGATGTAGGGCTCTGACTGGTGTTTACCTTGGGAGATGTAGGGCTCTGACTGGTGTTTACCTTGGGTGATGGAGGGCTCTGACTGGTGTTTACCTTGGGTGATGGAGGGTTCTGACTCGTGTTTACCTGGGGAGATGTAGGGCTCTGACTCGTGTTTACCCTGGGAGATGTAGGGCTCTGACTGGTGTTTACCTTGGGTGATGGAGGGCTCTGACTGGTGTTTACCTTGGGTGATGGAGGGCTCTGACTCGTGTTTACCTTGGGAGATGTAGGGCTCTGACTGGTGTTTACCTTGGGAGATGTAGGGCTCTGACTGGTGTTTACCTTGGGAGATGTAGGGCTCTGACTGGTGTTTACCTTGGGAGATGTTGGGCTCTGACTGGTGTTTACCTTGGGAGATGTAGGGCTCTGACTGGTGTTTACCTTGGGAGATGTAGGGCTCTGACTGGTGTTTACCTTGGGTGATGGAGGGCTCTGACTCGTGTTTACCTTGGGAGATGTAGGGCTCTGACTGGTGTTTACCTTGGGAGATGTAGGGCTCTGGCTGGTGTGTTTACCTTGGGAGATGTAGGGCTCTGACTCGTGTTTACCTTGGGAGATGTAGGGCTCTGACTGGTGTTTACCTTGGGAGATGTAGGGCTCTGACTGGTGTTTACCTTGGGAGATGTAGGGCTCTGACTCGTGTTTACCTTGGGAGATGTAGGGCTCTGACTCGTGTTTACCTTGGGAGATGTAGGGCTCTGACTGGTGTTTACCTTGGGAGATGTAGGGCTCTGACTGGTGTTTACCTTGGGAGATGTAGGGCTCTGACTGGTGTTTACCTTGGGAGATGTAGGCTCTCTGACTGGTGTTTACCTTGGGAGATGTAGGGCTCTGACTGGTGTTTACCTTGGGAGATGTAGGGTTCTGATTCGTGTTTGCCTTGGGAGATGTAGGGTTCTGATTCGTGTTTGCCTTGGGAGATGTAGGGCTCTGACTGGTGTTTGCCTTGGGAGATGTAGGGCTCTGACTGGTGTTTACCTTGGGAGATGTAGGGCTCTGACTGGTGTTTACCTTGGGAGATGTAGGTTCTGATTCGTGTTTGCCTTGGGAGATGTAGGGCTCTGACTGGTGTTTGCCTTGGGAGATGTAGGGCTCTGACTCGTGTTTACCTTGGGAGATGTAGGGCTCTGACTGGTGTTTACCTGGGAGATGTAGGGCTCTGACTGGTGTTTACCTTGGGAGATGTAGGGCTCTGACTGGTGTTTACCTTGGGAGATGTAGGGCTCTGACTGGTGTGTTACCTTGGGAGATGGAGGGCTCTGACTGGTGTTTACCTTGGGAGATGGAGGGCTCTGACTGGTGTTTACCTTGGGAGATGGAGGGCTCTGACTGGTGTTTACCTTGGGAGATGTAGGGCTCTGACTGGTGTTTACCTTGGGAGATGTAGGGTTCTGATTCGTGTTTGCCTTGGGAGATGTAGGGCTCCGACTGGTGTTTGCCTTGGGAGATGTAGGGCTCTGACTGGTGTTTTACTTGGGAGATGTAGGGCTCTGACTGGTGTTTACCTTGGGAGATGTAGGGTTCTGATTCGTGTGTGTTTGCCTTGGGAGATGTAGGGCTCTGACTGGTGTTTGCCTTGGGAGATGTAGGGCTCTGACTCGTGTTTACCTTGGGAGATGTACGGCTCTGACTGGTGTTTACCTTGGGGAGATGTAGGGCTCTGACTGGTGTTTACCTTGGGAGATGTAGGGCTCTGACTGGTGTTTACCTTGGGGGAGATGTAGGGCTCTGACTGGTGTTTACCTTGGGTGATGGAGGGCTCTGACTGGTGTTTACCTTGGGTGATGGAGGGTTCTGACTCGTGTTTACCTTGGGAGATGTAGGGCTCTGACTCGTGTTTACCCTGGGAGATGTAGGGCTCTGACTGGTGTTTACCTTGGGTGATGGAGGGCTCTGACTGGTGTTTACTTGGGTGATGGAGGGCTCTGACTCGTGTGTTTACCTTGGGAGATGTAGGGCTCTGACTGGTGTTTTACCTTGGGAGATGTAGGGCTCTGACTGGTGTTTACCTTGGGAGATGTAGGGCTCTGACTGGTGTTTACCTTGGGAGATGTAGGGCTCTGACTGGTGTTTACCTTGGGAGATGTAGGGCTCTGACTGGGTGTTTACCTTGGGAGATGTAGGGCTCTGACTGGTGTTTACCTTGGGAGATGTAGGGCTCTGACTGGTGTTTACTTGGGAGATGTAGGGCTCTGACTGGTGTTTACCTTGGGAGATGTAGGGCTCTGACTGGTGTTTACCTTGGGAGATGTAGGGCTCTGACTGGTGTTTACCTTGGGAGATGTAGGGCTCTGACTGGTGTTTACCTTGGGAGATGTAGGGCTCTGACTGGTGTTTACCTTGGGAGATGTAGGGCTCTGACTGGTGTTTACCTTGGGAGATGTAGGGCTCTGACTGGTGTTTACCTTGGGAGATGTAGGGCTCTGACTGGTGTTTACCTTGGGAGATGTAGGGCTCTGACTGGTGTTTACCTTGGGAGATGTAGGGCTCTGACTGGTGTTTACCTTGGGAGATGTAGGGCTCTGACTGGTGTTTACCTTGGGAGATGTAGGGCTCTGACTGGTGTTTACCTTGGGAGATGTAGGGCTCTGACTGTGTTTACCTTGGGAGATGTAGGGCTCTGACTGGTGTTTACCTTGGGAGATGTAGGGGCTCTGACTGGTGTTTACCTTGGGAGATGTAGGGCTCTGACTGGTGTTTACTTGGGAGATGTAGGGCTCTGACTGGTGTTTACCTTGGGAGATGTAGGGCTCTGACTGGTGTTTACCTTGGGAGATGTAGGGCTCTGACTCGTGTTTTACTTGGGAGATGTAGGGCTCTGACTGGTGTTTACCTTGGGAGAGATGTAGGGCTCTGACTGGTGTTTACCTTGGGAGAGATGTAGGGCTCTGACTGGTGTTTACCTTGGGAGATGTAGGGCTCTGACTCGTGTTTACCTTGGGAGATGTAGGGCTCTGACTGGTGTTTACCTTGGGAGATGTTGGGGCTCTGACTCGTGTTTACCTTGGGAGAGTTGGGGGCTCTGACTGGTGTTTACCTTGGGAGATGTAGGGCTCTGACTGGTGGTGTACCTTGGGAGATGTAGGGCTCTGACTGACTGGTGTTTACCTTGGGAGATGTAGGGCTCTGACTGGTGTTTACCTTGGGAGATGTAGGGCTCTGACTCGTGTTTACCTTGGGAGATGTAGGGCTCTGACTCGTGTTTACCTTGGGAGATGTAGGGCTCTGACTGGTGTTTACCTTGGGAGATGTAGGGCTCTGACTCGTGTTTACCTTGGGAGATGTGGGCTCTGACTGGTGTTTACCTTGGGAGATGTTGGGCTCTGACTGGTGTTTACCTTGGGAGATGTAGGGCTCTGATTGGTGTTTACCTTGGGAGATGTAGGGCTCTGATTGGTGTTTACCTTGGGAGATGTAGGGTTCTGATTGGTGTTTGCCTTGGGAGATGTAGGGTTCTGATTCGTGTTTACCTTGGCAGATGTAGGGCTCTGACTCGTGTTTACCTTGGCAGATGTGGGGCTCTGACGCGTTTTACCTTGGGAGATGTAGGGTTCTGATTCGTGTTTACCTTGGGAGATGTAGGGTTCTGATTCGTGTTTACCTGGGAGATGTAGGGTTCTGATGCGTGTTTACCTTCGGCGATTTAGGGCTCTGACTCGTGTATAGCTTGGCTAAACCACTCCGCTGCCGTTCCTTCCCTGCCTAGGATCCCTGCTCTGGAACTCACTTCTATTGACTAGCAGGCTTTCCAGTTTTTTGTTTGTTTGTTTTTGTTTTTTTTTTTTACTCTCTCCATCTTTCCAGTCCATCAAAAAAAATTATCTTTTCAAACAGCGAATCCAGGTCAAGAAACCTCAAAATGCCTAGTGGTCAGGTCAGGTCCTGTTGTATAGTTGTATAATGAATAGAGCCTCTCTCTCTCTCTCTCTCTCTCTCTCTCTCTCTCTCTCTCTCTCTCTCTCTCTCTCTCTCTCTCTGTGGGACACCTTCATCCATAGAAAAAGCGTTATGTGAATGCCAGCCATTTGCATTATCATTTTCATTATTACTTAAGTTGTTAGGGAATAGACGAGACAAAATGATCCCGTTTTTTGGTGTACTTTTATGACTTGTTTGGTGAACTGCATTATACTGTATACTTTCAACATCCAAACAGATCTGATCTGTCCCTGAAACTCGGGCTGGTTTCGTTTAGTTGTATTATTATAGCCCCGCCGACCTCATGGGGCCCTTTCAGGATGTTTGAATCTTGGGGAAGTGGTGCCACTGAAAAAAATAGACGACTAAGATTATACCCAAACATATTTATATCCATTTACAGCACAACAGCTAAACTATCAATATCGTTAAGGCAGATAAGACTAGGACTAGCTTGGAAGTCACACAGTCTTCTTATGTTTTCGCCTCCAGTGTACAGAAAAGGCTTTGAAGTACAACGAGAGACACAACAAAAGATGACATAAAAAGCACTGAGGTAACATTACCCACACTGAACAGTGAACAGTAAGTAACGGACAGTGTACACACAGCTCACTTCACAGTACCCACACTGAACAGTGAACAGTAAGTAATGGGCAGTGTATACAGCCTCACGTCACAGTACCCACACTGAACAGTGAACAGTAAGTAACGGACAGAGTACATAGCCTCACTTCACAGTACCCACACTGAACAGTGAACAGTAAGTAACGGACAGAGTACACAGCCTCACGTCACAGTACCCACACTGAACAGTGAACAGTAAGTAACGCACAGAGTACATAGCCTCACTTCCTAGCCCCCAAATTACAGAAAAACTGTGTTTGTATGTGTGTTTGAGTGTGCAAGCTCACTTACGCACATGAATTTAATAGACAGAGAGAGAGAGAGAGAGAGAGAGAGAGAGAGAGAGAGAGAGAGAGAGAGAGAGGACTGAATTGAATTGCAGTAGATTCGCTTGGGAGGTACTTCATCAAATGTACTCGCAACTATTTTGACGGCTGAGAATGACGAGTTGTGCCCTACACTCAATAGGCGAAGCGCGAATGGCTCGTAGGCGGCTGAGAATGACAAGTTGTACCCTACACTCAATAGGCGAAGCGCGAATGGCTCGTAGGCGAAACGGGACAAGGAGTGAAGCTCTGAAGAAGCCATTGAAGGCGGCCGCACTGTCACAACTCAGTAGGCGGGTCTGGCACTGCCGATCAGGGCCTGTTCTCTCTGAACTGCAGTCTCTTGAGCGGTGCGGACAGCGACACAAATGGTGGTTTACCTGCACACGTGAGACCTGTACTGCCCCACGGCACATATGAATATTCATGAAGCAGTCGCTGCTCACATTCTACGACGGCGAGTTGAACATTGTTGGACACGTAGAATTTTGTCACAGAAACATTTTAAGTGAGGACTGTGTGCATACAATAACAAGTTTATTCGCTTTTGAAATAAATACCGATCAAATTACAATCATTACGGTGCGCTAAATGAGCATGCCAGACATGTGATCATTATGCATACACAATAAGTTTAGCAACTAAACTAGAATAACGACGCTTGTGATAAATGAATATGCTAAAAATATATAGTGTGCGTAAAAGAAAGCAACATCATAAACTTCTTGAATAAAGAGCAAATTGTGGATGGTAATGATAAATGAGTAGGCCTTTGCTGAATGTGTATATGTGTAAACTTACAAAGACAAACTACGATAAAATTTCAAGAATTATGGTGAAAGAATATGACGGATGTGTTATTTATACGGGGGGAGGTTCGTGAGTACTGCATCTGTATTGTTCATTACGTTAGTGGTCAAAAGCTGCGACCATGACAGATAATATACTTCCGCAGGGTATTTGGGGCCCTGTTGAGGTTCCCTCACGCCGACCCAGAAATAACGCATGTACGCACTTTTATTGTGTGCGTGGTTGTTCTGAACTCTCAATTGCGTGGAAATGTCGCACAGCCGTCTTGAGAGGTCCATCGTTCATTGCACGTTGTGAATGAGTTTGGACATGTTGTCATCGCTAGAAACACGCCTGAAAGAGACATTCTAAACTTGCGGTGTTCAATAAACTGCGAGGAGAGGGCGCGAGTTTTGACTGGGTATTTTCTCAGCTCATGTTCTTTGTGGACTGTCTGAAGCCCTTCTGTTCTTTAACTCGTGGACTCTTTTTCGTTGTTCTTGTACACTTTATCCATACCGGTTAAATTCCACCGGTGACTTTTAGGGGTTTTGTCTTCGTTGGAAAGTTGATGATCCTGATTTTCCAGACAACGTTGTCATTTTTGTTGCATTTCATTTATAAAGTCCACAGCCACATAGCAACGGTAATGAGGCAGACGGGGGACAACCCTCCTTGGTGAGAGACGGGCAGCGTACATACCAGCCTTTAGTTGGGCGCCGACGCACTTTCATCACTTTTCACAAGCCACGTCTGAATGATGACATCTGGCGTAAAAATCTTGTCACAGCTGACATTACAGGACCTCGTCAAGACTTGCTTTGTCGAGTTACAGTCCTTGCTGAGAATGGGGGGCAGAGTTTTCTTTCCTTTATCGATGGAGAAAAGAGAAGACAACTGTCTTAGCCTACATTGCAGCACGGCTATCATTTAAACACACACACACATTGAATTATAAACAAAGCTAGCTCTTATATCTTAGATTGAAAAAACAGGGGGGAGGTAAGCATACATAACTGCAGTGGTAGATCATTCTGCCTAACAGTATGTGTTTGAGTGGGTGAATGGGGAAAATTAAACTTCTCAAAATGAACTTTCAGCAAGCTTGTAGTCTCCAACTGAGAGACAGTCTTCAACAGGGAGAAAACTCACTAACATACATCTCCTGGTCAGATACCGCGTATTTCAAAACCTGATTGTTTCTCCTCAATGACCGCGGAAAGTGGTAATTTGACTCCACTGCCTTTTCCATTTTAAGAAGAATGCTATCCCCGTAAAAGGTTGGTGTGCAATACCGTAGTTTGTTTGTTGAGTTTTCAAAAAAACCAGCCAAAGGTGCCACCTAAGAAGCAAAAGAAAATCATGAAAGAGTAAAACAAGCTACATCTTCTTGTGAAAAGTGGAAAATATAAAAAGATAACGTCTTAGACACAAGTGCTGAGGGCCAGTTCTTGGAATGAATCCACAAGGGACTAAATTACAATAAACTAATAAATTCCAAGGATAAGTACGGAGCACCATTCCAGCAAGTTCTTGAGTTTATATATATATATAGGATTAGGACTGGATCAAGATGAATATGCAATGTACATACAGTCAAGATAAAAGTTAGCGTTTCCGGCAAGGTTCAGAGATAGGGGCAAAGTCAGGTTCAAATTAAGGTTAGTCATAACGGGTTAGAGCATCCTCCAGTTCTCTTATCTGAGTTCCCATGTCTAAATACCCCACTCTCCAGAAGTGGTCATGACACTACCTGTGGTATAGTGTACCCATTGAATATGATGTCAGCTGCCATACATTGCCTGCAACTGTCGATCGATGCTTTGCTTTACTCTGAGCTGATTTGCATTCTGTATGTACTGGATGCTCTCTCTTTCTACTTTGAAATCGATTCCTGGAGCTCTGCTTCACCGGCTTCTAACAGATCAATGTGCGGCTATCAGCGAAGTGCCGATTGCAGAGGAACTGCTCGCGACTGAATACGGACGGTTTGAACTCTGAAGCCGTTTCCTGTATTGTGTGAGAACGGACATTCACTATCAACTTTTAATGAGAGAGGGTATACATTAATATAGTTTACAAGCTCGGAAACTTCACGCTTTTGCAACCGAGAAGATCGAAAAAGAAATCAATGGATGAAGTGAACTCTAGGGGAAACAGTTCATGATTTAGGGTTTCGTTCTAGCTCCTGTTTGATGTAAATTAGAAATGCTGTTTCTCAGTTAAAACAAGAATTGTTAAGCAGTCTCCTTTTCTAACTCTGTGTGTGTGTGTGTGTGTGTGTGTGTGTGTGTGTGTGCGTGTGTGTGTGTGTGTGTGTGTGCGTGTTTTGTCAGAAAACACGTGTGTTCTGGCAGTGTGTGTGGCGTGGTGTTGTGGTGTGTGTGTATGTGTGTGTGTGTGTGTGTGTGTGTGTGTGTGTGTGTGTGTGTGTGTTGTGTGTGTGTGTGTGTGTGTGTGTGTGTGTGTGTGTGTGGCGCGCGCGCACGTGTGTGTGTGTGTTGTATTTACGTGGGCGCGTGCGCTTTCGCGCATGCGCTCAAGTGCACCACAACAGAAGCACAAGTACAGTCGTCTTGCCAATAAAAAACAAAGCCATCAGGTCCACAACATCCATGGAAAGCAAGAACACAGAAGGTGATGTGGCAAAGCTCTGCCTGTGGAAGAATGGGGACACAAAGCAAAACAAACAAACAAACAAACAAACAAAAACTCTCAAAAAAACAAAACAAAACAAAAAGACAGCCCATGAAGTGGGATGAAGAGGACAGGAGGGAGGGGGGGGGGGGGGGGGGGGGACGATGGAATGTCAATTCTTCTGATGCTCACCGGCGAGTTGACTCGGTTTATAGCTGGGCTCTCGGCCCTAACCCACAGCCTGGCGAGCAGGACCGACCGGCTCGTTCACTGCAGTGACCACGGAGTTTTAACGACACATGGAGGAGTTTGTCTCCCTGCCGCCAGCTCCTCCTGACCGCCTGGTCTGCCTGTGGCAGCATCATCGTTAATGTTTACAGCCTCTGTCTTGGAGCCTTTCTTCCTGTCTGTTTTCTTTCTTCTGTTGATCGTTTTTATTTATCAAGGTTTCATTTTCTCCAGCGCCGTGGTGGCGATGCCTCTGCGCAGCCACGTGTTGAAAGTTCCCCGGAAGGTCAGGTACAAGGTGCGTTTACTCTCAGGCCATGCAACCGGCCAAAGTAGACTCCGCTCTGCTGCCGTCAAGTCACATTGGTGGCTGTCTCGTGGAACCTGTGTTGATTTTGCTGTTGTCCTTAACGTTGCTCTGATCACTCTGTTTCCACTAGAGACGCCCATTTACAACATCAGTGGTGTAGTCTTGAAATCGGGCTGAAGTTTATGGCGCGACGAAAAGAAGGAAGGGAGGAAGGGGTGGAGGAGTGTTCTATGAAAAGAAGGAAAGGAGCAAGGGGTGGAGGAATGTTCTATGAAAAGAAGGAAGGGAGGAAGGGGTGGAGGAGTGTTCTATGAAAAGAAGGAAAGGAGCAAGGGGTGGAGAGAGTGTTCTATGAAAAAGAAGAAGGAAGGGAGGAAGGGGTGGAGGAGTGTTCTATGAAAAGAAGGAAAGGAGCAAGGGGGTGGAGGAGTGTTCTATGAAAAGAAGGAAGGGAGGAAGGGGTGGAGGAATGTTCTATGAAAAGAAGGAAAGGAGGAAGGGTGTGGAGGAGTGTTCTATGAAAAGAAGAAGGAAAGGAGGAAGGGGTGGTGGAGGAGTGTTCTATGAAAAGAAGGAAAGGAGGAAGGGGTGGAGGAGGAGTGTTCTATGAAAAGAAGGAAGGGAGGGAAGGGGTGGAGGAGTGTTCTATGAAAAGAAGGAAAGGAGCAAGGGGTGGAGGAGTGTTCTATGAAAAGAAGGAAAGGAGCAAGGGGTGGAGGAGTGTTCTATGAAAAGAAGGAAAGGAGGAAGAGGATGATCTTTGGGGGAGAAGCAGGAGATGATGAAGAGTCTTTGAAAGAAGAACAATGGATGGGAGAGGACTGTTCGGGAGAAGAGAAGCAAGTAGAGGATGGTTATTGGAAAAGGGAAGGAAGTAGAGGATAATTACTGGAAAGGGAAGGAAGTAGAGGATGGTTACTGGGAAAAGGGAAGGGAAGGAATTACTGGAAAAGAGAAGAAGAGGATAATTACTGGAAAAGAGAAGGAAGTAGAGGATGATTACTGGAAAAAGGGAAGGAAGTAGAGAATGATTACTGGAAAAGAGAAGCAAGTAGAGGATGGTTACTGGAAAAGGGAAGGAAGTAGAGGATGGTTACTGGAAAAGGGAAGGAAGTAGAGAATGATTACTGGAAAAGAGAAGGAAGTAGAGAATGATTACTTGAAAAGGGAAGGAAGTAGAGAATGATTACTGAAAAGGGAAGGAGTAGAGAATGATTACGGGAACAGGCGAAGCATGAAAGGGGAAGGAAGAATAGGATGATTACTGGAAAAGAGAAGGAAGTAGAGGATGATTACTGGAAAAGAGAAGGAAGTAGAGGATGATTACTGGAAAAGAGAAGGAAGTAGAGTATGATTGATTACTGGAAAAGAGAAGGAAGTAGAGGATGATTACTGGAAAAGAGAAGGAAGTAGAGGATGATTACTGCAACAGGCGAAGCAGCAGGTAATGAATGATCTTTACCGAACGAGAAATAGGCGGGAAATGATGCGTGGATAAGAAGAAGGAGATGGAGGAGAATCATCTGGTCAGGAGAAAGGTGTGGAGGTATATCTTTCGAAAAATAGAGATGGAAGACAATCCTTGAAAAAGGAGAAGGGGTAGCGAATGAGAATCCTTGGGAAAGGAGGAAGTAAAGGAGACTGGATGGAAAAAAGGAGAATAGTGCAAAGGAAGAGACGGAGAAATGGGTCCTTTGGAGAGGACAAAGAGTTAGATAAGAACCCCCCCCCCCCCCCCCCAAAAAAAAAAAGGAGAAAGAGGCAGCAGATGATCCTTGGAAAAAGAAGGAGTCTAAGAATAAGAAGAGTTCTTGCGAAATAAGGAGGCAGGGGAGGATCCTTTGGAAGAGAGAAGGATGCAGAAGAATGTCCTCGAACAAGGAGTAGGAAGTGAAGAAGGACGATCATTGGAAAAGAGAAAAGAGAGGTAGAGTTAGGGTCCTTGCAAAGGAGATAGAGTTGGAGATGATCCTTTGAGGAGAAGAAAAAAGAGAGGTAGGAGTTAGGTCCTTGGAAAAGGAGATAGAGTTGGATATGATTCTCTGAGAAAGAGATGGAGCAGAGAAGGATTCTTGGAGTCGGAAAAAGAAGTGAAAGGGGAACCACTGAGAAGGAGAGAGAAAGAAGAGGAAAGTCCTTGAGTAAAAAGGAGAAAATATCTGCAAATATGCTTGGAAAATGATAGAATATTATGGTGATGGACGATTGATTGTTGGAAAAGGAAAGGACGATCCTTGAAAAAGAAGGAGGTAAATGAGGATCCTTAGGAGACATCTCACCTTCCTCTCTTCTAAAGTTAACATAAATAAGCAGGTTTCTCTAATGTATGACTAAGAATAGCATAAGAATAGCGCGCGCCCTGAACATTGGGTTGGAGTGTGTGTGTGTGTGTGTGTGTGTGTGTGTGTGTGTGTGTGTGTGTGTGTGTGTGTGTGTGTGTGTGTGTGTGAGAGAGAGAGAGAGAGAGAGAGAGAGAGAGAGAGACAGGCAGACAGACAGACAGACAGACAGACAGACAGACAGGCAGACAGACAGACAGACAGACAGACAGACAGAGACGGGGGGGGGGGGGGAGGAGGGGAGAGAGTATGTCTCTGTTGGCGCGCGCGCATACTGTGGGATCAATGGGTACAATTCATTGATTCAATATTGCGATCTCTACATAACAATTGCAAATCTAACAACATGTCATGGAAAATCCGCTCGCAAACGACAGACAGATCTCCTCCCTCTCTCCCTCTCCTCTCTCTCTCACACACACGCGCGCGCGCGCGCGCGCGCGCGCAAGCACGCACGCACGCGTGCGCACACTCCAATGTCCGAGAAGAGAGGCAGTGTTCGTTTTGTGTAGGGAATGGATTAAGCGCGTAAAAATAAGTTTGCGTCCCTTTAGTCGGAGCTTTCTTTCTTCCTTCCTTCCTTCCTTTTTTTCTTTCCTTTTTTTTTTTTTTTTCTTTCTTTTTTTCTTAGTTTCTTTGTTTCCTTCCTTCCTTCCTTTCTTTCTTCTTTCTTTCTTCGACCCCCCCCCCCCCCCTCCCCTCCCCCATTTGTGATGGTTTCCGGGAATTGACTCATTGTACTAACCATTGTACCACGAGGGTTTGTGGTCAAAGGGTTTTCTGGTTTTCCTTTCTGAGTTTGTCTTGAGCCGCTGCTGCTCTGATTGTGTGTCGCTGTAATCTTTTATTTTTCCATTCCTTCGTTCCTTCCTTTCTGCTTCCAGGACTCCTCGAGAAACAGCTTGTTTGGTCGTGTCTTTGTCTTTTTTCTTTCCTCCTTTGTTTGAGTTTGTCTTTCTCCTTTCATTCCTCCTTTGTTGAATTTCTCTCGAGAACCTTCTCATTATAGTGTGTGTGTGTGTGTGTGTGTGTGTGTGTGTGTGTGTGTGTGTGTGTGTGTGTGTGTGTTTCTTTCGTTCGTGCTTTCGTTTGTTCTTTTGTTTTCTCATCTCTCTGTTTCTATTTCTCTCTATCTGTGTTAGCCTTTCCATCACTCCCTCTTTCTTTCTTTCTTTTCTTTCTTTCTTTTCTTGTTCTGCCACAATCACTCTTTTTTTATTCTTACTTTTCCATTTAATCTAATTTCCCTATGTTTTTATTTTATTAAAACGTTTTGAGGTTGGTGGGTTTTTGTTTTGTTTTTTTTTTTTTTTCGCACTGAGTTAATCTGTTTTGTTGTTATTCTTTGGGGCCCATCCGCTACCAACCCGGGGGAGGGGGGGGGGGGGGGGGGGGGGGGGGGATGGGTGGGTTGGGGGGGGGGGGGGGGGGGGGGGGGGGGGGGGGGGGGGGGGGGGGGGGGGGGGGGCGGGGGGGGGGGTAAGGGAAATTTATGTCAACCGGGGGGGGGGGGGGGGGGGGGGGGGTACCGGCACTCCGTTCCCACTCGGGGGGACCAACGTCACCTGCTCCCCAACTCTCTTCCAACCTTTCTTTGGGGGGGGGGGGGGGGGGTGGGGGGGCTTTTGGGTTTTGGATTTCTTTTTCTTTGGGGGTGGGGGGGGGGGGGGGGGGGGGGGGGGGGGGGGGGGGGGGGGGGGGGGGGGGGGGGGGGGGGGGGCGGGGGGGGAGGGGGGGGGGGGGGGGGGGGGGGGGGGGGGGGGGGGGGGGGGTGGGGGGGTTGTGGGGGGGGAGGGGGGTCGGACGGTGGAAGAGGGAGGGGTAGTGGTGGTGTTGTAGTTCTTCTCATCCTTCCTTCTATCAGAGCTTCTATCTTCTAAGTCTTTCGTTTTTTATATACTTCTGCTCTGCTGGATGTTCGATTATCGTTCGATTGCTTTTTCGGTTCAGCTTAATCGCTCTAGACTTTGATATTAGATTGCGCTTGTATCTCTCTCTCTCCTCTCTACCCCCCTAAAAAACCCCTTTCTTCTGTCTCTCCTCTCGTCTTGTTGTCTGGCACTCGCGTCTGTCTCTTTCTCCACCAATCACCATCACTACCCTATTCGGGCGCCCACCCCACCACCACCTATCTCCTCCCTCCTCCGCCCTCCAACTCAACCCTCTCGCCTCTCCCCGTCGCTCTCTCTCTCCTCCTCTCCTCTCTCATCTCTCTCTCTCTCTCTCAGTGTCCCCCACTCCCATCGCGCTCTCATCAACATGCAGCCATCCTCAATCATTCTCGTCCTCCTTCTCCCTCCCTCCCTCCTGCTCTCTGTCTCGTCCATCTCATCTCTCCTCCAAACAACCAGCTCTCTCTCTCGGTCAGTTCTTTTCTTTTCTAACCCTTCGACTCGGCTCTCTTTGTGGCACTTGTCCGACGCAGGCGTGGAGCGCGCTTGCTCTGTCGCCATCGAATAAAAGGGCAGTTTTGACCCCTTTTCTTCCCTTTCTTCGATTTTGTTTCCCAGCGATGGCAGTGTTCCCCTTTTTCCCTTTTTCCTCCTTCTTTTTTTTTTCTTTTAGTCGTTCTTTCCATGCTTCTTTCCCTTCATTCTCTCTACAATGCTTTGTTCTTTTATATAGGTTACTACTCTCCCAGAGGCGGATTATTATGCACTGTCGCGTTTCTCCTGTCCAATTCTTTCGCTTTCTACAGAACAAAATAAATAGTGGTGTTGCGAGAGCAAAGAGTGCAGGCAAACGATCCCTACATCCTTATGACAATGACTTAGCAACTATTTAGAAGAGGGGAAAAAAGAGACGAGAGAGAGAGAGAGAGAGAGAGAGGAGAGAGAGAGACGAGAGACGAGAGATAGAAGAAGACGGCGTGTAAGTGTAATATATTGAAACAATCACTGAACACACTGTGGGGCGGCATCGAATTTTATCTTCTGCGCAGAGGAAGAGAACCATGTTTAACGGCTTTTTAGACTCGACTTTCGTCACCCAGGCTTAAATCTTCCATTCTGTCTACACACGGTTTTGACCTTACATCTATTGACTGTTTTTCATCTTCTTCTTGCATTGAGCGAAGTATATGTTTATACAGATCTCTGATACGGGTGCGCAAAATTACAACAAAAATTGTGCAGAGATTGAAACAGAACACTGCTACTATACAGCTTTGTTTTCTCTTGACGTCTGACCATATTCTGAAGAGAGCGGCTAAGAATTCTGGTAATGTGCGCCTTGGTTATGTTTAATTTCACAGGAGGCAATTCTGCAGCAATCTCAGATCGTAGACAGAACCATGACTGGGTTGTGAACAATGTTAGTCGATTCAGTTTTACGGAACTCTTATTGGAAGAATATCTTTGTACAAAACAATTCTCACCAGATGGCGCTTTGCTGCTGACAGCTGTCTGAGATGTAATGTTTTATCCATTCTTTTTATGCGTTTTTTGTGTGTCGTACGATGAAAACGTGTTTGTCAAAAATTCGCTTGTCTGTTTTGTATTGTGTTTGTAACAAGCGTTACTTTCTTCCTTGTCCGTGTGTTCATGTGTAGTTTGTTTCATCTCCTTGATGACACAACGTCAACTGTTTCAATCTCCTTGATGACACAACATCAACTGTTTCAATCGCCTTGATGGCACAACGTCAACTGTTTCAATCGCCTTGATGGGCACAACGTCAACTGTTTCAATCGCCTTGATGGCACAACGTCAACTGTTTCAATCGCCTTGATGGCACAACGTCAACTGTTTCAATCGCCTTGATGGCACAACGTCAACTGTTTCAATCGCCTTGATGCCACAACGTCAACGTGTTTCAATCTCCTTGATGGCACAACGTCAACTGTTTCAATCTCCTTGATGACACAACGTTAACTGTTTCAATCTCCTTGATGACACAATGTTAACTGTTTCATTCTCCTTGATAACGCAACGTTAACTGTTGCAATCTCCTTGATAACGCAACGTTAACTGTTTCAAATCTCGTACATGATTCAACGTTAACTGTTTCAATCGCTCTCTCTCTCTCTCTCTCTCTCTCTCTCCTCTCTCTCTCTC
>JADBJO010008644.1:85000-93189 GCA_016801955.1 Conus betulinus
TCTCTCTCTCTCTCTCTCTCTCTCTCACTCTTACTCACGTACACACTCATTCACTAGCGCACGCACGTACGCACAGGCGCGCGCGCGCGCGCACACACACACACACACACACACACACACACACACACACACAACAGAAAAGAGAGAGAGAGAGGAGGAGAGAGAGAGAGAGAGAGAGAGAGAGAGAGAGAGAGAGAGAGAGAGAGAAAGAAAAAACACACACACACACACACACACACCGCACACGCGTGCACACGCCCGCGCGCGTGCGCGCGCGCGCATGCACATACCGCATCCCCTACTCTCTCCCGGCACCTGCAGGCACGTGCGCATACGAACTAATCCACAGTGTACACAACAGAATACAATGGGCGCTTGATTTGATGGCTGTAATAACGTTTATGTAGTAGGAAAGAAAAAAGTATGTAGAAGACCAAAAAAAAAATGTACAAAATGCGAGGGAGAGGGAGAGAGAGAGAGAGAGAGAGAGAGAGAGAGAGAGAGAGAGAGAGAGTGAGACAGAAAGACAGACAGACACAGACAGAGACAGAGAGAGAGAGAGAGAGAAAGATTAAAGATAACGTTTTGCAAGACAGCAAGATGACGAAGCTGAAACGCTTTATACAAGAAAATTGATATACTTCTGACGGTTCTGTCGTGGTTACATGCCAAAAGTAAACTTAAATCGAAACAGGTTTGGAAATTTATGAAATTTTGCAGGAATATATTTAAGTAACACATGAATTTTCACATCAGGAACGAAATAAAACGTTATGTACACACTAAACTTATCACTATTCTTAATATGAAAATCACAGTCCTGCCACCTACATAAAATCAATCTTTCCTTGAAATCACGTAAGAAAGCATTTATTTCCTCTACACTTGATTTGTTCAAATATATCCATATCCAAACATATACAGCCTTACAACGGATATTTGAAGCCCAAACTTCTGTTATCACGTGAATCTAAACCGAGCAGCATCCTATACGCTTTGCGTTGTTGTCTCGACTCATACCATTCAATAATATACAAGTAAGGTAACTCTTGCTCCCAGAAGAAAACATAACTCCAAAGGAATGCTGTTTACAACGCCGAATCGCCTAGCAGATATGACAGCACAGAGCACACACAACAAACAAGGAAACATCCCAATAAAAGAAATTTCCATACCTTGCCCATAATACCCCATACCGAACACATCTACACATTAGCGTGCACTGGAGAGATGAATAAATATATAAGTAACTTTTATCAAGACTGGCATAGCCTTTTAAATTTAATAGAGTCAGACAAATACAAAGACGGACAGAAACAAATACAAATAACCTCCATTTAATCGAAACGAAATTAGATATGAAAGAGGCAGGGAACAGTAAATAATAAACAATGAACAAGTAGGGTAACTCTTGCTCCCACAAGAAAATTTGATGTACTGTTCCCTGTCTCATGTCATTTCGTGATGCTGTCTGTGTAACATTCTGTGAAACCGTCTCTCGATTTTCGTAGTTTTCTCTTCTCTGTAAAGACAGGTTCTTTTCATGCTGGGTTAGAGAATCAAAACAGTCAACAACTGCATCAGTATCACACATGTTTTCATTGGAGATGAATCCTCATAAAATAAAATTTAAAAACAAACAAACAGAGACAGAAAAGACAGAGAGACTATGATAATGGTATGTGGCAAACATTTTATTGTAAGTAAGCATCACAGCCTTCAGAGGAGTGAAAATAAACAACTATGAGTACATATCTGTCTTATGCTTTCACACACGCACGCGTGCGCGCACACATATTGGATCATTTGGACAGCATAGCTTAGAGACAGCACTTAATTCTTTTTTATCCTCATCGCGTGTGCTACGAGCTTAGCATTGAATTACATTTTTGTCGCTGCTTGAAATGGAATTTAACCATTTTTTTTTCTGATTGGAAACAACGGGGTTGGATTTTATATCACAATTTTTAAGGACATCGTTATAGGTAGTATAGTAAAACATGAACGGTAGTATAAGAAAATATGGTAATATAATAGGAACATTTCATCTTCGAAGCCATTTCCACGTGCCGGGCAGTTAACACTGTTTAGTCATTTCAGTCTAAATCTTGAAATACTGTCTCCGTGTCCCTTATTTGCAATATGTGAGATCAATTTGGCTGGCTGGAAAACACTTTTGAAAGAATAAAACCATACATTATGTGCGACAAAACAACATAACCCTTGTTTTGTTTTTTTTAAGGCGAAGTTGAAGTTTAGTTACGCTTTGTCTAAAGCCTGGAAAAAAGGAGTTGTAGAAATCATTAAGTCTCTGAGAAAAATGAATTCAATAGTTGCAATTTTATTTTGGAAACTGTTTAAATGCGAAAATTAATCCTGTTTTCATTTTTGCACCTTGAGTTCAGGGGCTAAGAAGATGATTTCAGAGAAATTGAAGTGGTCCGCACCCTTGCCATACAACCAAAAAAAAAATTAATTAAATGCCCCCCTGAATGCCTGAAACAAAGTGACATATTAGGGATGAACTTGAAGACATGCATCCACTGTACGTAAGGATATCGTTATTTAAAGTATAAGATATGACAGAATTTGTAATACTATCTGTGTGGTGGAAATTTGTTTCTCTCTCTGTCAAGAATAACTGGCCTATAGAGTGCTTTTAAGGCGGCATGAAACTGACCTCTTCATCTGGGTGTCAAAGGTGTCAAGCTTGAACCGCAAATGGATGTGGCCGGCAGGGTATGGTTGAAACCAAGGTGTTATAAACAGAATTTGCTTTCTGAGTTTCAGAATAAAGGCATGGAGAGAGAGAGAGAGAGAGAGAGAGAGAGAGAGAGAGAGAGAGAGAGAGAGAGAGGGAGAGAGAGAGAGAGAGCGGAGACAGACAGACAGACAGACAGACAGACAGAGACAGAGAGACAGAGAGAGAACTGTAACGATAACGATAAAGGTGGTTCATCCGCTTGAAGGAGCGAGCGGCAGAGGGTGGTGGTGGAGGGGAGTGGTGGTGGGTGGTGGTGGGGGCGTAAGGGGGGGGGGGGGGGGGGGGGGGGGGGGCAGGCGATTCATAAAACAGAAAGATCAGGCATGAAAAGGGCAGCACGTCAATAATACTTCAAATAATAATTTAATGTTCATCTTTGGTTACCTAGTGTAGTATGTGGCGAGTTCAACAACAACAGATTCACGCATTCAAGCTTAAGTAAATGACAGACTTCATTTCGTGCTGTACGTTGTGTACTTGTAACTAGGAAGAACCACAGTTGCGGGGAGTTATGGGTAATACATTTATGTGTCATGGCACATGTGCAATACATGTAAATAGTCTCGATGTCGTCTGCTAGTTATCATCGCTACATCTCCCCTCTTAGAAAAAAAAAAAAACCGGACCTGGGACTACGTTTATGAATGTACGTCTATATTGATAAAAATTATTTTGTGCATATTACCATATCATATATTCACAGAGGAGCAGGGTCTTTCATCCGAGTCTCTGAATTTAACTTTATATTCATAGAGGAGCGGGGTCTTTCACCCGAGTCTCTGAACTTGTTTTCACACACTTAAGCAAATTAAAAAATTTCAATAAATTATAAGGACAGATCCAAGTATCATTGGGAATTTCTATAAGCTCAGTTTTTTTGGTGGTCGCACAAGTCGACCATTCTGGTAGTGTATGATTTTTCAGAATGCCTGTCCTCATGTGGTTCTTGTGATTTGGGGTAGTTGTTTGGTGGTGGAGTGACTGGTGATGGTGGGCTTATACAAGGGTCACTGTTAAATGTGGGGGGGGTGGTGGTAGTGGGTTCATTGGAGTGGGTATTGACTGGTTGTTTTTTCAGCCTCCTGAGGTTCTTTTTCTTGAATTGGTACACACTCTGAGGAATCTGACGTATGTGGAGTCGATTTCGCCTCATCAATTGTCCTGTGGGTTTCTCAATCACAAAAGACCTTGGCTCTGTGCATTTCCTGACAACAGTTCCCTCTTTCCATTTTCCTTTGTTGTTCTGGACACGGATTTTCTGCCGGGAATGAGTGGAGGCAGGTAAGTGGCTGATTTGTCAAAGTATCTCTTTTGGTTTTCTTGTCGACGCTGGAGTTCTTCATGAATCCTTTCATGGTCAAATGTTGTGGTGTTGGGCAAGACTGGTGGGAAGGTTCGCTTTTGCTTTTCTGCCAGTCATAATTTCAATGGAGCTTGGAAGATGTGCAGAAATGGGTGTTGTCCTGAGGCAAAGCAATGCGAGTTCAGGGTCAGTGTTGGCCTCAATAGACTTGGCTAGTGTATCTTTCACGGTCTTGACATGACGCTCAATAAATCCGTTGGATCTTGGGTATCGGGGTGAAGAGGTGACGTGGACAAAGTTCCATTGTTTTGCAAAACGGGCAAATGCCTCAGCACTAAACTGAGGTCCATTGTCACTCATGACTTTTGATGGAATTCCATGTTCAGCAAATATTTGCCTCATAGCCTTGACTATCACGCTACTCCCAGTGTCCTGTCCAAGTTTGCGGACTATGAAGTATTTGCTGTAGTAGTCAGCAACTAACAGGTATTCTGATCCCTCAAAAGAAAGAGATCTGCTCCAAGAGTTTCCCAAGGTCGTTGGGGTATTTCATGTGGAATCATTCCTCTTTTTGCTGAGATGGTTGATGTTCCTGGCATATAGGACATCTCTTGATGAGGGACTCAATGTCTTTATTGATGTTGTTCCAGTATACTGACCCTTTGGCTCTCAGGGTGGTCTTTTCTACACCTGATGTGCATAGTGCAGTTGGTCAAGAATAACTTCCTTCTGACTGACTGGAATGATTATTCTAGATCCTTTCAAAATGAGTCCATTTTCTATGGATATTTCATCCCTGAACGCCCAGTAGGTCCGGATATTCTCAGGAACATCCTTGATGTTTTCAGGCCATCCATGATAATCATCTCTGCTAGGGCAATGAGAGCAGGATCAGCTTGGTTTCTTCTCTGATAGTTTTGATGCGTTCTTGAGAAAATCCAACAATATCTACTCTCACATCCAGATCTATTGTTTCACTGTTTTTCTTATTTGGCAATCTTGATAGAGTGTCAGCTAATGTCATTTCTTTGCCTGGTTTGTATTTCACCTCAAACTGATATCCTTGCAGTTTAGCATCATCCGTTGCAGCCGCGGTGGTGCCTGAGTCAGTGGTTTTGGAAAATCATCACAAGGGTTTGTGATCAGTCAATATCATGAATTTCCGACCATAGAGGTACGTATGAAATCTCTGTACACCGTAGACGATTGCTAGCATTTCCCGTTCTATGCATGCGTATCGCGTTTCCGTGTCAGACAGCGACTTCGAGGCATAGGCAACTGGTAGTCCGCCTTGTGTGACGCTTGCTCCAAGTCCTTTGATGCTAGCATCAAACTGAAGAATGGGGTTCCATTTGAGTGTCGAAATACTGTAATGTCGACTCTTCAGATGTTGTTTGTTTCAGTTTCTGAAAAACAGTCTTCATGATGTGTCTCCCATAAGAATGCTGCATCTTCTTTGAGAAGCGCGCGTAACATTGAAGACTTCTCAGCGAGGTTCTCGATGAGGGAAGGTGAGAGATATTGAATGAAGCCTAAGAACTCTTGTAGTTCCTTTTTTGAAGTGGGTGATTGCATGTTTTTCAAGTCATTGACTTTATCTGGATCTGGAAGCACACCGTTGGCTGTATATTTCATGCCAAAGAATGTGATAGAGTCAGTTTTAATGTCACATTTTCTTAGTTGAACATTAGACCACTCTTTTTTGCAACCTCCATCAAGTTTCGAATGACTTATCTCATGTTCTTCATCTGATGTTGCATAAACAACAATGTCATCCGTTATGCCAACAGCTCCTTCAAACTGGTCCAGGATCTGGTCCATTTTTAGCTGAAAAATGTCTTGAGACACCGATAGTCCAAAGGGAAGTCTTTGGGAAACAGTACCTTCAAAAAGGTGGGACTGAATGTTGTTAGCAGCTGTGATTCTTTGTCCAGTTTTACAGCCCAGTATCCTGATTTAGCATCAGTTTTGAGAACACTTTGGCTCCTCTGAACAGGTGAGTCAGTTCTTCTGTTGTAGGAACTTTGTGATGGGGTCGTTTGAGGGCTTTATTCAGATGTCTTGGGGTCCAGACAGATGCGTATCTCTCCGCTTTTCTTATGGGAGTATGCAAGGCTGGGGAACCCAATCAGTGGGTTCTGTCACTTTTCTGATGACACCATCCTGTTCCATTTGGTCCAGCTTGGCTTTGATGGCGTCTTTGAGTGCAATTGGAGTTTTTCGAGGGGCATCAATATGTGGCTGAACATCAGGGTCCGTGAAAAGTTTGACTTCCCCAGGAAATTTTCCTATCTTGTCAAACTTTCCTGGGTATTGTTGTATGAGATCATTCACATTGTTGATATCTGATGGTTGTCATTCATACTGTGCTGATCAATGCATTTAGCATTGACATTGCAGTTCATTGTCACCACTTTCAGACTTTCACACGATGGAAGGCCAATTACTGCGGGGCCTGGCAACATTCACAATGTAGAATTTTGTTTGTTCCCATGCAGATGTTTTGAATTGACAGGGTATCGAAGTAATACCATAGCACGGTATGCTAGTCCCGTTATAGGCTGTCAAGCTCACCTGGCTCGCTGTTCTTGCGATTCCCTTACAGGTTTTCCATCTTTTGTGGTGCGATCAGGAAACATTGCTTATAATAGCCTGAGTGGAAGGGTATTCCCTTGAGCGCCAGTGTCCATTTTAGGCCAAGATTATGGACACCAGGACGAGATGACAAATTTACATTGAGTGTGACGAAAGCCTCATCTCTTGACTTCACAGAGGATATTTGTATGTCATTGAAATGATAGCATTACCAAAAATCTTCTGCAAGTTCCTCATTGTGCTCCACATCATAACTTTTCGCTGCAAACCTTCTCTCTTGTTGTCCACCTCCGTTGGTCTTTTGTAGGCTTCTTCATCCTGATCTACATGCTTTTGCCCAGTGGTTGAGTTTCCACATTATTACATTTTGTTCCAGATGCTGGGCATGTTCTCGGTTTGTGTCTTACCTCCACAATTGTGTGCATGCAGCATACGGGTTTTGTATTCCATCTACCTCCATTTCTTTTTGTTGCATGTCAGGTAAACTGTCATTATATGTGTGATGTGGCTTCCATACGTTCTGCCTAATACGAGTGCATCTTTCAATTTGAAGTTTTTTTTTTTTTTGTCTTGGAGAGAATAGCTTTCCTGAAGTCATCATCAGGTGTTCCTGCTGTTATCAGTTCAAGGATGCGCTCATCTTTTTCTCCTTCTCGAAAAGTCGCATTTTTAGCTTGCAACTTTGCTCTGTTTACAAAAATCATCTAAGGATTCTCTGCTTGCTTGTCTGGAGTCCCATGAGTTTTAGTCTACTCACACGGAATTTTCCTGCTGGCTCAAGCTGTTCTTTGAATTTATGGAGGATAATCTTGGTTCTTTTTCTCCACCATCGGTTAAAGCCCAGCTTGTATCGCCGTAGTTCCTTCTCTCCCACTTGTAGGAGTATGTGAGTTACTATCTCCTCCTTTGTCAGTGATTTCTTTGTTTCAAATATAATTTAAATTGTTTTGTTATTTTGAACGCATCAGACACAGGTTGTTGAATATCCAGGTCCATGCGTGGCATAGAATAGGCGGTCCATTTTTGATTTTAGGAATCTTGTTTGTTTTCTTTTACTGTTAGATTATACCGCTCCCTTGAATGAATTAATTAGTATGCTGATTAAACAGGAAACTGTCCCATAGAAGTCAACACTGGGTCCGCATGCCAGTTTCAACAAAACATCCGCCACGAGTCGAGTTTAAGGTTGGTTAACCGTTTAGAGGCTGTCGGCACGAAGCATCCAGAATCACCGGCGAATCGTGGGTCAATAAACGAAGTTCCTCATTGCTCTCCGTTTAGTAAAATGTTCATTGTACTTACAGTTAATCTCGTTCGCTGCCCACATGTAGTTGTGGCGAGTTCAACAACAACAGATTCACGCAATTCAAGCTAAGTAAATGACAGACTCATTTCGTGCTGTACGTTGTGTACTTGTAACTAGGAAGAACCACAGTTGCGGGGAGTTATGGGTAATACATTTATGTGTCATGGCACATGCGCATACATGTAATAGTCTCGATGTGTCCGCTAGTTATCATTGCTACA
>JADBJO010008645.1:0-2500 GCA_016801955.1 Conus betulinus
AGAATCTGTTGTGGACGTCAAGCAACAGAGGCTACATTGGTCTTCTTTTTGTTTGGAAGATGCAGTGGATGGGAAACGGAAAGAGGCTATGTTAGAAAGTAGATTGTTTTAAACTTCGTCGAATATGGACAGAGAGAGAGAGGGGGGGGGGGAGGGGGAGGAGAGAGGGGAGAGATGGAGGAGAGAGAGAGAGAGAGAGAGAGAGAGAGAGAGAGATGATAAATAGAAGAGCAATAGACAGATAAATAGATAGATACATAGATAGATAGACAGAGAGACAGACAGACGAGTAGTTAGATTGACAGATAGGCAGACAGAGATACAGACAGACGGATGGATGGATGGATGGATGGATGGATGGATGGAATGACAGACAAGATAGACAGATTGTTCGATCTGGCTGGGTGGTTTGCCGAAATCTGTATATCTTGCCATTGTTTCGAGGTAGCTTCCCAGATTCATCTGTTATCTCGCCGTCCACTAAACATGGAGGGCCTGCAACACACTGTACTGAGTTTGGCTCTGACATCAAAGACAGAAGGCAGAATGGGCGACTCAGAAACAGCTAGCGACGAGATACTGAGCCAGAGATCAAGAGGAAAGGGGCACCATGACAGTGGCGAAAAGGGCCGTCCAAAGGCGACTACGCTGGAAAATGTTTTGCTAGTCTTTGCTCGTTTCGGGGTGAACGATTTTGACGGTGGAGAAATGTTGTTGCCAGTCTTTGCTCCCTTTGGGGTGAACGATTTGACGGTGGAGAAATGTTGTTGCTAGTCTTTGCTCCTTTGGGATGAACGTTTTTGACTATGTGTTGTCTTTCCTTTTTTTTTTTTTTTTTTTTTTGGATAACTGGCTTTTTATACACTTTTTGTAGCACTTTTTTTAAAGTCTCCATGCTTGTTGTCTGTATTTATGAGAGGTCTTAAGTTGAAGAGCGTTTCTAAGACTGGTTTTTTTGTTTGTTTGTTTGTTTGTTGGTCACATATCACTGCCTCACTTTTGGCATTCTTTTTTTCTGAATGTGTCTTCAAAAAAAACAAAACAAACAAACACATCGCCCTTTCAAAAATACTTTTTAGGTTGGTTTGCTTTTTCTTTTTTTTTTCTTTTTTTTTTTTATAATCTCTCCAAAGCCAGAAGAGGCGAAAAGCAAACCTTATCTTCTACACTTCACCGTAAGAGATATTGTATGCCAGGATACGATACGCCATTGTTTATAACTCCTTGACTTCAGACATTCCTTTGACGAAAGGAAGGGTGAGGGAGATACAGAGTGGGAGGAGAAAAGGCAAACGGTAAGGGAGTGGAAGGGGTGGGGGGAGGAGGAGGGAGGGTAGGCAAGAGCTTTGACAAAATATTGATTGTCGTTAACGAGGAGCGAGCACAAGAGGTTCTTCTTAGGAAAATAAAATGAAAAAAAAAAAAATCGACCATAACATACTTATGTTTTGACTTGTCCTTGTGCACGTGCGAGCGTGTACATGCGCCTTGTATCAAATATTAAGGGTTCGATGAATATAAGCAAGAACTCGTGTGAACACACACACACACACACACACACACACACACACACACACACACACACACACACACACACACACACACACTGACTGACTGACCAACTGAAACCAATTTATTGTCAGATCAACTCAAGGTTGTAGTGTGTACTGACATTCATTTTCATTCAAAGCAAAGAAGCATAGTGTACATACAAAATGCGCGCGTGCACACGTACACACACACACAAATACGCGCGCGCGCATATACACACATACGCACGCGCGTACGCGCGCGCACGCACACACACGCACAAATACACGCACATACATAAATACACACATCTCAATACGAACACACCTGTCATGTGAATGAGAACAGTGTTATGTGAATGGAAAAGTTTCATGTCAAAGAAGAGTGTTAAGAGATTTTGTCATTTTGCGATTTTTGCGATTGTGGATTGGAACCTACGGTTTTGATGCTTTTTTGTATTCATGGAGTGCAACCACCAGTGATATGGAAGAGTGGGACGCTGAGTGGGATTGTGAAGTGTGTTCACCCAATGTGAGGAAGGATGGAAGATTACTGTTGCTTCAGAGGAGCTCTGACACGGACATAGGAGGAATTGTAAACCTCGTGGGGTTTTTTTCAATATAGTCAGGACTAGGATTGTCCTATGCAACCCTGGGATGGGTGTGCTACATGGCTGGACTGGTTTGTCCGATGCAACCCTGGTTTGGGTGTGCTTAACCCTTGGTGGGGTGTAATATGCCTGGCGTGGCAAGTTTCACTCAAGTATAGAGTGTAGATGTAGACTGGAAGTCTACTAGGGTAGGCTTGTCTCTTATTCCCTAGAAGAATCCCTCAGCGTCCAGTGGTGTTCCCGACTAAGGTGTACCAGTCTAGTGAGGATCCAGACTGTGGTGGTCCAGAGGTGGTACAGCCCAGTGCACGAAAGCTCCTCGACAAGTCAAGAAGATGACTTGTCTTTACTGCAACTATT
>JADBJO010008645.1:17500-20000 GCA_016801955.1 Conus betulinus
TTTAATGGCGACATAATAATAGTGCAGGGGGATACTCATTAAGTGGGCTGAGCAATATATCTAGCTCATGAAACGTCAGGAAATGTAACTGAGCGTCGATATGAGAACGATGCACAGAACAAAATCCACCCACTCCCCCATCACTACCACCTCTGCCCCTCCCCCCCCCCCCCCCACTTTTTTTTCCCACATCTGTCTGTCGTCTGTCTGTCTGTCTCTGTCTCTCTCTCTCCTCTCTCTCTCTCTCTCTCTCTCTCTTTTTTTTTTTATTCTGGCACATGCATTTGTTTACGCACACTTATACAAACGGACGTACACAACGCATGCATGCACGCACACAAGCATACACCCATCACTCTGCACTCAGAAAGCCACACAGACTCCCGTCTGTCATCCGTGGCCTCTCCCACTCCTCTTTTTCTCTCTTGTCTCTCTGCCCCCCTGTCTGTCTGTCTTAATCTATGTCTGTCCTCCCCCGCCCTGCCCCCCCCCCCCCCCTTCCACATTCTCTCTCTCTCTGTCTCTGTATCTCTCTCTCCTCGCTCTCTCCTCTCTCTCTCTCTCTCTCTGTATGTGTGTGTCACGGGCGCATACAGTTTTTCACATGTACACACACACACACACACACACAAACGCGCGCGCGCGCGCGCGAGCGCGAGCGCATGCATTCACACACGCACGCTCATATATGCGCGCTCACACACACACACACACACACACCACACACACACCCACACACACACACAACACACACACACACACACACACACACATTCAAAGAACAACAACAACAACAAAAAGCAAATCAACAGCAAGAAAAACTATCCCCCTAGCATTGAACGTCAGAAAAAAAAAAGACAAGAGGTCACCCACGAGATCACAACCCCGGGCACAGAACCTCATCATAGATATTGCAAACAGCGGCGGAGAGGTCGGCCACCGGGTAGAACTGTATTATCTCCACGTTACACACCACATCGGGTGGGGTGGGAATGGGATTGAGCATGTACCCCTGCCCCTCTGACAAGCGGGGTAGGTAGGCAGGGGTAGGGTAGGGTGGGTCGGTTCCGTTGCCTTTGTGCCGAGCGTGGGAGAGACAAACAGTCCTGGGGTCCTGACGTGTATATATATATTATATATATATATATATATATATATATATATATGTATATATGTATGTATGTATGTATACCCGTTTTTCCTCAAAACTATAGTGAGTGACTGTGCCGGAGTTTTGTGTGTGTGTGTGTGTGTGTGTGTGTGTGTGTGTGTGTGTGTGTGTGTGTGTGTGAGACAGACCCTCCTGGGGTTCCTGACAATGTGTTAACAGACGGCTCTTGTTTCTGCGTGTGGGAGAGAACCGAGCCTCCCGCCTTTGTGTCTGTGTCTCTGTGTGTCGTATTGTCTGTCTGTGCACGTTCCCTCTTCTCCCAGACCCATTCTTTCTTTCTTCCCACGAACGTGTACGCACGCTAGCGCTGTACACACACGCGCGCGCGCGCGTCTTACCCTAATACACACGCGGGCTTGCATACACACTCAAATACACACACACAAATACACCCCACCACCACCACCCACCATTACCACTCCAAATCACACCCACACACACACACAAACACACACACAGAAACACACACACACACAGAAACACACAGAAACACACACACACACACACACACACACACACACACACACACACACACACACACACACACACACACACACACACACAACCAAACAAAAAAACAAAAAAACATACACACACACACACACACACACACACACACACACACACACGCACACACACACACACACACGCAGACACAAACGCACGCACGCACGCACGCACGCATGCAAACACACATACACAGATGCGCGCGCACCCTCTCTCCCTCTCTCTCTCATTCTTTCTCTCTCTCTCTCTCTTTCTCTTTCACACACACGAACGCACACACACGCACGCGCGCGCGCGCGCGCGCACACACACACACGCACATATATATATATATATATATATATTATATATATATATATGTGTGTGTGTGTGTGTGTGTGTGTGTGTGTAAGTGTGTATATGCGTGCGTGTATGTGTGTGCGTGCGTGGTGTGTGTGTGTGTGTGTGTGTGTGTGTGTGTGTGTGTGTGTGTGTGTGTGTGCGCGCGCGCAAGCTTACTCAAAGCATTGCTACTCAAGGATACAGAATACAGACATTCGCAGTCTTGTCTTTCAATCTGTCCTCGATCGTCACTATTTTATTTCGTTCTACTAAGAAAACAAACAAGTAAAAACACAGTTGCATTACAAAAACGACGACAAAAACAAAGCAAATGGTACTGACAGCATCTGAATACTGATATTGTTACTTCTACCACTGAAAAAAAGCCCCTCCCGTTACACACACACACACACAACACACACACACACACACACACACAACACACACACACACACACACGAACACGCGCGTGTGCACATACGCGCACGCGCGCCGACATAC
>JADBJO010008645.1:27500-32500 GCA_016801955.1 Conus betulinus
TTCTTTATTGTAAATTGATCTTTCCACGGCGCGATTCACAATAGAAACAATTCAAAGATGAAAAAAACAAATTGCGCCGTCTCCTTTTATGGCTTACTGCATTTTTCAGCTGTTTCCCCTCCCTCTCTCTCCTCTCTCTCTCTCTCTCTCTCTCTCTCTCTCTCTCTCTCTCTCTCTCTCTCTCTCTCTCTCTCTCTCTCCGGCGAGTAGAAAAAGAATGTTGGCGAGGGGGAAAAACATGAATTTTTTTCCCTGTCCTTTTCCACAATATGTGCTGTGTAATTTCAAGAAAACTCGTTTGTAATGGTATGGCAAAAATTCTGTATAGTTTTGTTAATTTCGCGCGTGCGTGCGTGCGTGCGTGCGTGCGTGCATGTGTGTGTGTGTGTGTGTGTGTGTGTGTGTGTGTGTGTGTGCCGGTTGGCAGTTACAAATTTTGATTTCTCGCATTCAAGGTAGGCATGCGTGTTGCCTAAACTACACAGGTGTTCGTAAGGTTGTACGGCTCAATCCGGATGGCTGCCACGGGATCAGAGAGAGAGAGAGAGAGAGAGAGAGAGAGAGAGAGAGAGAGAGAGAGAGA
This sequence comes from Conus betulinus, assembly GCA_016801955.1. Classification (NCBI taxonomy): domain Eukaryota; kingdom Metazoa; phylum Mollusca; class Gastropoda; order Neogastropoda; family Conidae; genus Conus; species Conus betulinus. The sequence continues at coordinate 28,084 of JADBJO010008645.1, forward strand.
AGAGAGAGAGAACAGACAATACAATCCCAGAATTCTGTGTTTTTGTGTGGGAGAAAACACACACACACACACACACACACACACACACACACACACACACACACACACACACACACACACACACACACACACACACGCATGCATGCACACACGCACACACTCACGCGCATGAACACACACACACACACACATGCGCCCCCCCCCCCCCCCCCCCCACACACACACACACACACACACACATTCACATTCACATTCACATTTAGACATATTTTCATCATTCAGGAGCTGAAGGGAGAAAGAATTAGTGACTAATTAAGAATTGGTGACTAATAAAGAATTGGTGACTAATAAAGAGTTGGTGACTAATTAGCTCGTGGTTCAATGCAGGTTTCTTCCAATAGCTACACGGAGTAAAACTGTCCCCATATCTAATCCTATTTCTGCAAAATCGTCCGTCTGAACCACTTACTGTTTACGTTGTTTCAAAGATGGAGCACTTATCAGTTACTATTGGACGCTATTCCAAAGAGATTTTTCACTTGAGCCACCGTATGCGTTAAGGGACATTTCATATTGTGTCGACTGTGTATGAGGGACATTTTATATTGGTTCTACCAAGCAGTTATATGTATAAGTGACATTTTATATGGGTGCTACCGGCGGTTGTATATCTGTAAGAGACGTTTTTTTTTTTTATTGGGGTTTTGCGGGCCGTTGTACGTATGAAGGATATCTTATATTGGAGCTACCGTACCGCTGTGTGGACAAGTATATCAAAGACGTTTTGAATTTTGATCAACCGGGCCGCTTTATGTAAAGGTGTGTGTGTGTGCGTGGTGATGCGCGTGTGGTGTGTATCTTACAGTGTGCGTGTATGTGTAAATAAGTTGTAGCTGTTGGTTGATTATTGCGTTAGCGCGCATGCGCGGCGAGTGTGTGTGTGTGTAAGAGAGGGTATTTGTGTAAATGGTGGGGGGGGGGGGGGGGGGGGGGGAGGGGGGGGGAAGAGTCGGGTTAGAGGGGATGGGGGGTAGGTAGAGAAGGTCGAATTTTACTAGTGGAGGTGGCTGGGAGAGGACGGCCGAAGGGGAAAGGGCGGAGGAAGGGGGGTGGGGGTGCTTTTGAGCGTGAGCGCGTGCGCGGGCACCTGTATGATTTTATGTTCCATGTTCAAAGTATACTCCCCCTTTCCCCCGCCTCCTTTTTGTTCCCCATTTGTTTTGCTCTGCCTCGTGGGTGTTCGTGGATACTTAACATACCATTGCCATTACAGCCTCAGTTTAGGTTCGACATGGGATTGAAGTGGAGGCACTCGTGAGAGGATGGTGAGCGATCTTAATAGGTTTTATCAAACAAAGGGTTTGTGGTGTGTGTGTGTGTGTGTGTGTGTGTGTGTGTGTACAAAAAGCAGGTGTGCGAGGGTTTTTGTCTTATGTCGTGTGTGTACTCACTGTGAGTGTGTGCGTGCTGGACGTGTAGTGCACGGTTCTTCTTTCTGTGTGTGGGTGTGTGGTGGGGGTAGTGTGTTGGTGGTGTGGTGGTGTGCGTGCGTGCGATGGGCGTGCGTGCGTGCATGCGCGGGGCGTGTGTGTGTTTCTATTGGTCTGTCTGTGTGATGTGTGGTGGGGTTGTAGTCTGTTGTGTGGGTGTGTGTGTGTGTGTGTGGTGGGGGTGTGTGTGTGCGTGCGTGCGTGCGTGCGTGCAAAGCAGGGAAGGCGGTGCAGCCTGGGGTTGCGGGTGCGTGTCGGGTGTAAAGCAGTGTGTGTCGAGTGTGTAGGTGTGGTGTTACTGTGTGTCGATGCCTTGTGTGTGTAATAGGTGTGTTGAAAAACCCTGATGATCGGCATGTAGTGGGACAGAGGCGGTTGTGTGTGTCCTAGCGCGCGATCTGGCGCGGACTCAAATGTGGTGGGTGGTTCGGCAAGTGCAAAGTGTCTCGAAACGGCAGAGTAGCGGCCTGATAATCTCCGTTGCTAAAGGGTCGTGTGGTGTAAGCCAGGCAACTTTCGAATTTTAAGTGACTGGACAGGGACCGGGAATAGCGATCCGGGGGAAGGGGGATCAGGGAATTTGAAAATCGAACCCTGATGATCTGGATTATGGTTTAGTGGGGTGTGAGTTTGTTTTTATCTCTCTCTGAGTTTAAAAGTGGAGGGAGGAGGGGATGGGGGGGGGGGGGGGGACAAAGGTAGCGGGAAAGATTCAAGCTTTAGGGGGCCAGGAGGGGAATGATCAAACGCGTTTGTACAAGCTGAAAAGTGGATGGTGTATGGGTCTAAAAGGAGCTCGTTAAGAGAGGAACGCAAACGACAACGCGATGCGCGTGCGCGCGCGCGCACACACAGACGGAACACACAAACGCAAACATTCTCTCTCTCTGGCTATCACACACACACACACACACACAACACACACACTCACACACACTCACACACACACACAACAACACAAACACACCACACCACACCACACCTACACACACACACACACAGCACATTACACACGCACACACACAACACACACCGACATTGAATCCCTAACTCATTACCCACCGCATCCAGTGCAAAGTGGAGGGGGGATCTCGGCTAAAGGTAGTTTTTGCTAGTGTTTACTCTCCTCTGCATAGGTGGTGTGTGTGCACGCACTTCTGTCTGTGTGTAGTGTCGTACTCTGTCGTCTCTGGGTCGTGTCCTTTGTCTGTTTTGTGGTGTGTGTGTGTGTGTTGTGTGGTTTAGGAAATGAGACACAAACACCCGCATTACACATTCTCTGTGAGAAAGGAGTGCGAGAGGTGTGTCGATGTGTGTGAAGATGTTTTGTGAGTGTTGTCCTTGTGGTGTTAGAAAAATGAGGCAAACAAAACCTGCATCGATTTCTTGTAGTGGTGTGTGTGGTGTGTCTCCTGTGTGTATGTGTTTGTGTTTTGTGTGTTGTTAGGAAAATGAGAGGGGGGAAAGGGGGGGGGCATAGGGGGGGGGGGTAAACCTGCACAGCACACGTTTTTTTGTTTTGTTTTTGTGTTGTTTGTTTTTTGTTTTTTCGTATGACCAAGACAAAGGTGCGTTGTTTTAAGGGAATTCTATCTGGGCCATCCATCGCCTATGTTCCAGCGTGTGTTTGATTTAATTGCTTTGGTTTCGTTTTTATGTTGATGGCTTTGTTTCATTCTTTTCACGCAGGGCACACGAAACTAATGTCTCATGGAAAGAAACACCCCCGTCCTCCCTCCTTCCCCTCCTTATAAGCCGGATGCATATATATCATCAGTCAATGCTCTCTTGCGATGTGTTAGATATTAGAGCGCGTGAGTTCTTCTAATGCCACTGGTGTTGCTTTTACTGTTTATTGTTACCGCTGCCACTGCTGCTGCTGCAGCTGCTACAACTATTACAGCTATTACTTCTACTAGAGTTACTGCTACTGTTGCTGGTGCTGGTGCTGGTTTTTTTTTATTTTTTCTTAATCCGCGTTTCTGTCGTTGCTGTTGTCAGCTGCTTGACAAAGTGAAACTTACAGCGTGTTTCTGGAAGGAAAGCTAACATCATTGTAACGTGTGGGGAGTGGCAGGTGTTGGGGGGGGGGGGGGGGGGGGGGGGGGGGGGGGGGGGGGGGGGGGGTCCTCTGGGTTTGGTCTCTGTTGAAATTGAAGAGAGGTAGTTTTGATGTCACCATTCACCTCCGCCCTCTCCCCTTTACTAGTGAGGCAAAGTACAGCTTTCCTTCACTGGTCAGCGAAAGAAATCGTTTTTTTTTTTTTCTTTTTTTTTCTCGGGATTGTTAAAATAGGCAAGAATGGTTCGGGGTGTAGTTTACTTCAGGCTTAAAGTGTGTGCGCTCTGAGTGACGAACAGCCTTAGAGACAGTTCAAACATGAAATGGTGTATGAACCAGAAACAGACGTGACACAAGTTCAGTGCAATTTCACATACAGACTTTACTTTTACATACAAGATTAAAATGCACCTGCACCCACCCTTTCAGGGGTGTGGTGGTGTCGGGGGGGCTATTGGTTCCCTCCCTTGTTCGTTTTTTTCTGTTTCCTTTCATAGCCTCTGTTATATATTGTAATTGGTAAATACCCTTGCAACTTTTCAATATTCATTTGATAACAGTTGATATAGTGTAATAAATTTATATCGAAATATACGAATTATGGCACTTTTTATGATCTTGATAGCTCTAGTTAAGTGTTATATGTAAATGCATTGAATAATGTGTGTATTGATGTAACATGTGTATTGAATGTAAATATAACTTCATTGCAAAGGGGGGGGGGGTGGGGGGGGGGGAATGTACAATGCAGTTATAATTCATCATCAGACGTCAGTCCTGGCCGCCCTTCCGGTTAGCCCTTTTCTCGCATTTTCTCATCATAAAGGGAAGATGGGGATGGAGGGAGGAGGAATGTCTTGCTGAT
>JADBJO010008645.1:40000-42500 GCA_016801955.1 Conus betulinus
ACAATTAATTTTTGTAAGTTGGTTTTAATGATCTGGCATTTCTGTCTGGGGAAGAGTGGCATAAACTTTGGTTTATGAGGGATGATTGCCATATGATTTGCATTGGTTCAGCTTACAAAAGTTCTGCATGTTACAACAGACTACGCTGGCATTCTTGTTTTTGTTATGAAGGGTGGCGTCATCGGCAAGAAGTGCACAAAAGGATGCCACATGAAGGGGTAGGTCATCAATATTCACAGGAAATGAAACAGGACCTAAAATAGATCCCTGAGGAATATTGTATTCGACAGTCATAAAGGATGACATAGCGTAATCTTGAAAAAACCTGTTTATCTTCTATGTTCAAAAAAGATGATAGGAGATTTTATGAGTCTGACGGAAGTCCACACAAAACGAGTTTTCTGGAGAGGAGATTATGGTCATGGTATCAAAAGCTTTTGCAAAGTCTACACAAAGGCGGAAGTAGGGAACGAACCATTTCTTGCCTTTAAATGGTATTCCTGTGAAACGTTCACTGGTCTGTCATCATAAGGCAATATTTTGCAGGGCAATCGCCTTTTGTTTTACCCTTACAAGCCGGACAAGATATTACCAAGTAAATTGTTCAAAGCCAAACTTGGATAAACCATCGGCCACACTATCTGTCTGGCCTATATTTTTTCTGTTGTTGTATTTAGACTTGGTCTCACAATCAGCCTTAAATTACCTTTTTTTTTTTTTTTTTTTTTTATAAGAGCGTACTTGTCAACCTTTGAAAATGCTGGTTTGCCTTTTAATGGCAGAGCAGAGTTGTAGATCTTTGAAAATGAGAATTGTTCGCCCGCTCTCGTAAAGACCACAAGGGGCAACGGGCAATTTGTCAGAACATTGCACGTTTGTTTGGACTCATCTTGTCGTTGAAAGTGACATCGGCAGGGGGATGGGGGGTGAGGGTCGGGTGATTGGGTTGATCGGAGGGGGGTAGGGGTTGGGGGGGGGGGGGCGAGGGGCACCGGGGAGAGGGGGATGTAGTGGAGCAGAGGTGGTTTGGAATAAAACACGTCCGTCGGCTCTTCGTAATGGTGTTTTCTTGAGACAAACACTGCACGCCTATCAGCTCGCTTAACCTGGTCACACCAACGCTTCTCCCGTTCATACTTTTCTTTCCTCGTAGATTTTTCTGTCCTGGCTTTCAGTCTCACTGGTTCAGTTCAGGCCATAGTGTGTCTCGCGGTGAGAAGAGCTCGTCCTATTAGCCCGGTCATTTCGTTAAGCCGTAAGTTTTGCCCGTTGTCGACAGACGATGTGGAGCTCTATTGATTTAAGAGTTATTGAAAACTACGCGCTACGGGTTTGGTTAGACACAGAGGATTTCTGCGGAGAGATAAGATGTACAAAACTGCGATCTAAAAGAATACCAGGAGACATGCTCAAATGTCTAAACTGTTTTTGAAATCGAGGGACAGGTTTGTCTGTCTCTGTCTCTGTCTGTCTGTCTGTCTGTCTGTCTGTGTCCGTCCGTCCGTCTGTGTCTTGTCTGTCTGTGTCTCTCTGTCACTCTCTCTCTGTCCGTCCGTCTGTCGGTGTCGGTGTGTCTGTCTGTCTGTCTGCCTGTCTGTCTGTCTCTCTCTCTCTCTCTCTGTCTCTCTCTCTCTCTCTCTCTCTCTCTCTCTCTCTCTCTCTCTCTCTCTCTCTCTCTCTTAGTTCAGAGTCTCTTCACCGAGCTTTTTCCCCCCACTTTGCACCACCCATGTTAAGTATGTGCATTGCTCGTATTGATGTTTCTCTCTCCCCGTAGGCATGCTGCCTGCGTGTTTGGAACGATATAAAATCTTGAATCTTGACATTAGTAATAATTATGTCTTTAGGGGAGCAATATGTCGTTGGACACTCGCCATTGACTGACCTTATAGGGCAATTGTCTATGGGACAACAATCGCTCAAATTGTTCACGGAGTAATATTCCTTAAAACACTTCCATAGATGAATGTTAAGTCGTTAAAAAGCAACCCATTTGAGAAGACACTGCACTGTAGCCGAGTCACTTCAGTGGTATCAAGGGGTGCCTGTCCTAGTCGAACATACGCAGTATTCCGCTGGATGGAACTCTTTGATGTGCAATCGTGGGATGATATTCCGTAGGGACGATATTCCTCTTTATGGGATGATATTCCTCTTTTTTTTAAAAATTATATTACGGATTCCCAAGGGACGTTACTCCCATCCTCCTTATTCGGCTTCTCCATACACAGCCACACCAAGGTTCGTCCTCGGGCAGCGGCAGCACCGGCAGTCCGTAGGGAGCAAACAGTATCGAGTCGCCAAGAGACAGTCCACCTGAGCAGACACTGCATTGCAGCCGAGACACTTCAGTGGCATTCAGAGATGCCTCTTCTGATCGAACACATGCAGGACGTCACCTGCTACTCCCCACCGCTCCTTCGTCCCTCCCACTACCGGCGACATTGATTCCTAAGTTGCATAGACAGCTTTTGTCAGCGCCTTCCTCCGGAGGGCGCCA
>JADBJO010008645.1:52500-55000 GCA_016801955.1 Conus betulinus
CTACCGACTTAAGAGAGTCGCTATTAGCGTCAGGGAGTCGAGATTCCTATAAAAAAACAAAGAAACTTAGTCAATTACCTTAAACGATCGTCAAAGAAAAAGTATTTTCAAGATCTTATTTCTTCCAGAGCAGATAACAGATCTATTTGGAAAGCGATAAACGAGCTTACTAATAAAAATGTGAAAGTTCATACTACCTCGCCAAAAGATTTATCATCTGATGTCTTGAATAAACATTTTTGTGACATAGCTAACTCAACAATAAAAATAAAACAGACAACATCAGAAAATAAATTGGATATTCTTCAGGACTATTGCAATTCTAGAAATATATCCTCTCTCTTTCAAATATACCATTTATGGGTGTGTATGAAGTGTATAAATCTCTAAGTAGCCTAAAACAAAGTAACACAAGTGGTCTTGATGGCATTGATGGGAAAAATCTTAAAATTGTCAGCCCCAGTAATCGCCGAAACGCTTACTTACATCTACAACCTATGCCTTGCAAAAAATTATTTTCCAAAAGCTTTTAAAGTTGCTAAAGTCATACCCATCTATAAATCAGGTAACTATGCTGATCCCTCAAATTATAGACCCATCTCCATCTTGTCTATACTCTCTAAACCTTTGGAAGATCATATAAACAAACACATTCTGAATCACTTCAACTCCTTCGATCTGTTTCATCCAAACCAGTCCGGATTCAGGGCCAACCATTCTTGTCACACAGCATTAACTAATCTTGTGGACCAGTGGCTTATTAACATAAACAATAATAAAATCACAGGTGTCTCTAGTAGTAGACTTTATGAAAGCATTTGATGTCGTCGACCACAGTCTTCTACTTGAGAAATTAAAGATCTATGGCCTAACTGACAACGCTTTGGAACTTCTATCTTCATTTCTCTCAGACAGGAAACAGTGTGTTTCGGTAAATAGATCAAATTCTTCCATTCTACCTGTTAAGTACGGCGTCCCCCAAGGCTCAATCCTTGGGCCAATACTATTTTCTATATATATATAAACGATCTACCTCTGTTTTTTTTACAACTTTTTATGTGAGTTGTTTGCCGATGATACCACTATCCACACCTGTCACGATAAATTAGATAGCATTTTTATCTCCTTACAAGAAAGTATCAATAAGTTATTGGAATGGTCTGAACTTAATCATATGCGACTCCACCCCCCAAAAAAAACTAAATACTTATTAATTACTACTAGACAAAAACGTCAAAATCTTTCTTGCAGCAATCATTACCTTTGTATTAATGGTGAAAATCTCGAAGAAGTTGATCACCATATGATCCTAGGTGTTATTATTGATAACAATCTGTCATGGTCGAATCATATTGCGTTATTATGTAAAAATGTGTCCAGAAAGATTTACCAGCTTTCCAGAATGAAACACTTTTTAGACCAACATAGCCGTAAGTTGTTCTTTCAAGCCTATATGTTGAATCTTACATAAACTATGCCTCAACAATATGGGATTCGGCTAGTGATAATATTTTAAAACCTTTATTCAGTTTACATAGACGTGCCATTAAACTGATCCTCCTGAAGTCCTCCTCCCCTACTTTCTCAGAATATAAACATTTAGGAATTCTGCCTCTAAAAATGGAAACTAGTTGTTTACAACAAAGCTATCTTTGTGTTTAAAATAATGTCCGACCGTGCCCCTGTGACTTTTGAAAAACAGATTCGAAATGAAGAAGATCCGTCATGTTTACAAGATAAGTAGATGGGGTGAGGTGGGGTGCTTGTGACGAGGGGCGAGGATGGAATTATTTTGCAGAGAACAGGGGATAGAGAGGAAAGGGAATTGTAGTGCGAATCTGGAGGGCGCAAAAATGTGTGCTGTACGCCCCCTTCCGGAACAGATGCTTGGTTTTAATATTGATTTACTATCATGTTGATTTCTATGTGTGATTATTATGTGTTCTGTATTTCTATCTTTTTCAGATCATGCTATTCGATAGATGTAATGTTTGACAATGCAAATGTATGTATGTGCGCATTGTGTTATATTTTTGAATTGTAATGTTATTATTTTTTTCAATCATTATCATTCGTTACTATTGTTATTGCTATTATTATTGGGTATTTGTCATCATTATCACTGGGTGTGTAGACTGCTTGGAATGGATTGTGTGACAGGTGGGTGTTTGGTTAATGGTTGGGGTGTGGAGGGTGGTTTTTGTGTTTGAAATGCTTCTTTTTTCATTTTTGAGGGCAAGATGCCTGTCTGTCTGTCTCTCTCCCCCTGTGTGTGTGTGTGTGTGTGTGTGTGTGTGTGTGTGTGTGTGTGTGTGTGTGTGTTTGTTTGCGTTTGCAGAGTACCGATCGTGGAGGAGAGAACTCTTGCTTGTGTGTGTGTGTGTGTGTGTGTGTGTGTGTGTGTGTGTGTGTGTGTGTCCGGGTGGGTGGGTGGGATTGTCTTCTGGCTAAGCGCTTAGGTCGCTAGGTAATCGCTGTGTACAGTGTACTGTGTGTGGGT
>JADBJO010008645.1:60000-87500 GCA_016801955.1 Conus betulinus
TGCAGTCAGCTCTACGGTTTTAGCACAGGACGTAACACATCTTCAGAAGGCAATGTGGTGCGTGTTTCATCTGGTCAGCTCTACGGTTTTAGCACAGGACGTAACATCTTCAGAAGGCAATGCAGTGCGTGTTTCATCTGGTCAGCTCTACGGTTTTAGCACAGGACGTAACATCTTCAGAAGTCAATGCGGTGCGTGTTTCGTTTCATGTGCAGTCAGCTCTACGGTTTTAGCACAGGACGTAACATCTTCAGAAGGCAATGCGGTGCGTGTTTCATCTGGTCAGCTCTACGGTTTTAGCACAGGACGTAACATCTTCAGAAGGCAATGCGATCTACCCTTAATCACTAAGAACAAAAATGGTTGTACGTCTCGCTCACACTGTTTAATCGAATATGATAAGAGTTGTATAGCTTCTCTAATGATTGTTTTGTTGTTGTCGTCAAGCTGTGCAATTTGTTCCCTTAGCTGCGGTCAAATGAATCGCTGAATAAGCCCTATATATGAATACAGTACAGGACACAATTTTTTTTCCATTCGTTTTGAATTTGAATGAACAGCTTCTGAACTCAAAGTCATACACGAATGGGAACTGTGCTATGCATTGAACTCGGTCATCGTCCTTTCTTCAGAAAAGCATCTGCGTCAGAAACATCGCTTAAATATCAGTTTGGTGTCTGTTGGTCAGCAATAGGCTGTTTTCACCGTGGATAGTCTTTCTGTCTTTAAAACATTAGGATAGCCTGACTTGTCTGTAGCTTGTGCGTTGGTTCTTCTTGTGTTTCTGTTTGACCAGAGTTCTCGAAGAAACTCGTCCTTCTCTTTCATTCACAGACTGAAACTGCAATTTCGTCGCACCGTTTTAACCCCACCGTCAGCGGAGCCATATTCTTTTCAGTTTTTTTTTTTTTTTAGGGTGATTATGAGAATGGAGGGGCAGTTACCGAATGGAGGCTCCATCTGCTAATTTTGAAGACAGTTATTCCATGCATAACCGCCTACGCTCTAACACAATAGACAAGCTGCACTTTATAAAATCAGTGCGCCAAGGCCTTGCTTAAGGAGTCGAGTATTTCTAGACTGGCGGAATAAGATTGTTTTGAGAATTTTTATGGTGTCTGAAAGTCGATTCTCCTCGGTTTCGTTCGTATGACCATCAAAGTACAAGCCAGGTGGTTCCAAGCAGACAGATTAAAAGTCAAAGGAATGGGACTGTTTGGGCGCTTCAAGCTGGGTCAAAGACAGGTCACGGGTGAGTGCAAAAAACCTGATATGTGCCGTCAATTAAGGGGATGGTAATGTATGTGAAGACTGTGATTTGTTGTTGTTGTCGTGCCCAGGCTTAAAGATTCCAGGGATCATCCAAACAGCCTAAGTACTGGAACGCTATAGTACAAATGCATCAGCTGGGGATGAGAACATTACGTGTGTGACCGTTTTTGATTACCCCGGCCACATGGGCAGCCACACTCCGACTTCGGGGGATTTTGTTTGTGATTTCATTGGTGAAAAATCCCCTTAAAACAGGGGGGAATTGTCCTTTTGATCAGTTATCAGTTTAACATTAAATGCAGACTCACATCTATGGCAGGTCTCAAAACGCTTACATGGATTATATAGTGTTTTAGTGCAACACTGTAACTGTGGCGTGTGCCCACACCAAGCTGTTCACCACCATGATGATTGTCTGTTGACCAGAGCTTCCCGGAGCCGTTATGTTTCAACGCGGAGAGCGGCGGTTTCGAAGTGGTCAGCCAGGCCCGGCGGGAACTGGCCACTCAGATCAAGGCGGCCATCCGCTCTCAACGGCGCACGCCCAAGATCTACCGGGTTGCCAAGCAACACTCCTTCATCGACATCCCCCTCATTCCCATCGTCCCCCTGAGGGCCCGGAGAAGGTGGAGATTGATACGTCCTTCAGTGTCACGGTATGTTGTAGTGAAGGTATGGGTACTCTGTGTGTGTGTGTGTGTGTGTGTGTGTGTGTGTGTGTGTGTGTGTGTGTGTGCGCGCGCGCGCGCGCGCGCGCGCACGCGCAGGTGCGCATGTGTCTTAAGGCTAGCGGAAGGAACAGAGAAAAAAAAACCCCTGTGATATTTATGTGGATAAGAGAGAGAGGGAGAGGGTGTATGTGAAGGCCGGGGGCGGGGGAAATGGGGGTGGGGGTTGGAAGATTTTGGGAGGGAGGGCAGAACAGTTGGGTATGACAAATCATTTTGCAGTGCAGATATCTGAATGACAGAGGGGAAAATCAAGACAAAATTACATGCAAATAAAAATTAAAAATGAAAATAAAGGGACTTACCAAAAGAGCAAGATCGTTTAACAGTATACTGTAGGAAACGTAACTCAACACAGTACAGCATACATCAAATACACACATGCACGACGCACGCACACACTCATGCACACACACACACACACACACACACACACACACACACACACACACACACACACACACACACTAAGATGTGTCAAAGACTTCCCACAGAAAGACTTCATGACCTAAGAAGTACCCCCGCCTGTTCTCCTCTTCTCCTCTTCAGACGCTGAACAAAGAGCAAGGCATTCACTGGGTGAAGGCGGAACGTCTCCCCACCTTCCTCCACAGCGACGACTGCTACTTCGAGTACCGCCTGGCCAACGTGCTCTCCCAGGTGCGCCTCATGGACCCCAGGGGCCAGTTCGTCATCACCAAGATCGACTTCACCCCGCGGCCCAAGAAGCACAGGAAGAAGCAGGAAGAGGTGGGTGTGGCGGAGTCGTCCTCTGTGTGTCTGTTAAAGTCAGAGAGTCCGAGGCTTTCATACATCCCCCCCCCCCCCCCCCTCCCCGTCTCTGTTCTTTCAGCTTTCGTCTGGAGGATCAATGAATGCCCATCATCGTCATCGTTTATCTTGTACCCACCGCGCAGAAGTTGTGGAAATTATTGCTGATGACTTCTTCGCAATATCTGTCCATTTGTTCCGGTGTTTCGCGGCCTTCGGACAGTAGCAAAGGATAGGTCTGTCTGCTCCCTGATATTGTCAATGGGAGGTTTTCAGCCTCGAAAGAGTATAAGTTACAATCTTGAAGAGAAAAAAATCAAGAAAAATGTTTAGTATGCTTCCGTGTGAAAAAAAAAATGTTTCGTAACTATTAAGATATCACATAAAGCGGCGAAAGAAAACAAAACAAAACAAAACAAAGCAAAACCCACCAAACCTAGAAGGAGAATGAGGAAAAGGTAAAAAAAAAAAATCGGCCCAACAACCCCATAGTAAGTAGAAAAGCCGTGAAAGTTAATTTGTTAATCAGTGAATTTGCAGTCGTTGCCGCATCCTGCAACTTTGCACAGCAGTCTTTTAAAAGCTAAAAAATCCTCGCACTGTATACCGCGCGTATGCACATACATCATACCTGCTTCCATAATTCATAATTGTCCGTTGTCATGAGTCAGAACTACTGTTTTCGCGGTGCTCACGTGTGACCTGCCATATCAGGCAGAAAACGGGCATACGAGAACATAAATCACCGTCGGTGGTAATTCCTGTTTGCACGTGAAAACAGCCGTTTCCCCCGTTTTTCGTGAAGAAAACGTCGTTTTTGTTGTTGTTTGTTTGTTTGTTTTTAAACTTAATTGCGTTATTAAGTTCCTGTGGCTGTCCTATCATCTCTTCTTCTGTATGCGTCTTCTCTCTCTGCTCGCCGTTTTCTCCTGCAGGATGATCTTGACCAGGTCGGCTGATTGTGTGAGATGGAAATTCTCTTCTTATTGACAGGAGAAACAAGACGACTGCAGTGCACCTCACACCTTAAGCGCAATTTATGAATGGAGGGGTTTGTTTTTGTTTGTTTTTTTTTATAAGGTTTTTGTACAGGTAGGATTCGGATTCAGGTTAGGGTTAGTTTAGATTAGGGTCTGGTTGTGATTAGGGTCATACGTTCCCGAGTTGTAGAATCTTTCATATTCTAATCAAGGTTTCCATCCGTAATGCGAACACACACACACACACACACACACACACACACACACACACACACACACACACACACACACACACACACACACACTCACTCAGCACGCACGCACGCACACACACACACACACACACACACACACACACACACACACACACACACACACACACACACACACACACACACACACACACACACACACACACACACACACACACACACACACACACACGCACGCACACACACACACACACACACACACACACACACACACACACACACACACACACACACACACACACACACACACACACACACACACACACACACACACACATAACACACACACACACACACACGCGCACGCACGCACGCACGCACACACACACACACACACACACACACACACACACACACACACACACGCACACACACACACACACACGCACGCACGCACTCACACACTCACTCACTCACTCACTCACTCACTCACACACACACACACACACACACACACACACACACACACACACACACACACCACGCCCTCCCCAACACCCCCACACACGACAGACCACGCTCACCTCCCTCTGACCTCATCGTTGTTTCCATGCCAGGTGAAGGTGGACATGAAGGCGGTGTACATGAAGCAGATGTACGTGTGCATGGGCGAGGCGTCCACCACGTCCAGCGACTCGTGGTTCTCACAGGCCAAGCAGGCCCACCTGACCGAGCCCACCTACGTGTCCCTGTCCCGCCCCGTCAGCGCCTCCAGGCCCGTCACTTCCGCCGCCACCTCCAGGAGGTCCGCCAGCACCCGGTCAGTGGGTGGAGGATTGGGGGGGGGGGGGGGGGTTGGGGTTGGGAGAGTGTTGCTGGTTTCTAGGGTGGTGTGTGTTTATTGGGGTGATTTTAACATTATTATTATCATTGTCTTTGGTTCTGTTACCATTGTTGCTTTCGCCGTCGTCGTCGTTGTTGTTGTTCTCTGTGTTATCATCGTTGTTGTTGTCGTCGTTGTTGTTATCGTTACTATCATTATGTTTTTATTATTATTATTATTATTATTGTCTCATTGTTTTCGTTGTCGTCGTGAAGCTGTCGAGATCATTATCATCGTCATGGTCATCGTCGTTGTCGTATTCGTCATTTAACAAAATTGTTAAGGTATTGTCGTCATCGTCGTCGTTGTCGTTATCATCCTTCTCCCAGCAGCAGCAGCAGCTGCAGCAGATGTAGTATTAGTAGTAGTGGGACTATAAGTAGAAACAGTAGTAGAACAGTTTTTCTGTTGTTTCTTTTTTTTTTTTTTTTTAATCTTTTAGGTGTGTTAATTTTTCACTCTTCAAAAGAGTGTCGTATCATTTCTTTTGAATTTTTTAAAATCTTTTAAATGTGTTTATTTTTCACCCTTCAAAAAAGCACTACATCGTTTCAAAAGTTACAGTTTTCAATTTTTAAAAATTCAAATCACTTTGAGAATGTAGGCTTTTTACAGTCAATGCTTTTGTCTCAGCCTTGATATGGTCTAGCACTTCTGTGAACAATGGGAATCGAGAGGACTCGCGCATGCTGTAAGAACATGTAATTCAAATGTTAGCAACTTGAGTTTTACCTTGTCTTTCCTTACATATGTTTGTATGAGTGCATATGCGCGTGCAAATTTCTTTACGCGCTTGTAAAAAAAAATTAACGCACTCCAGTGTTGAAATGAGACTCCTCATCGGGTGATGGCTAGGGGACATAGGCTGGTGAACGTCATCGATACTTCAGGCTGGACATTCACCACTTCATCTGTCTCCATCCCTTTCCCTCCAATGTGAGGTAGGTACTCACTGTCTGACCCGCGCGTTGGGCTAATGCGTAGGTCGGACATTTGCTAAGTCGTAGCCACGAGACCCTCTTCTTAAATTCTCTCATCTTAGTCATTAATTCATTTATCCATCAGCTTTAAATCTTGCGCAGAGTGGTCTCGAACTTAACGGATGTGGTGCAGCGTGTGTATGGACTAGTCCTGCAGGCCGACACATCCTTGATGAAACTGAAACTGAAACTTTTCCCACCTCCAGATCGTCCCGCCGACGACCGGACAGCGGGGTGGCGAGCCGGGGGGCCAGCCCTCTCAGAAAAGCTCGGTCTTCTCCAGCCCCTTCTTCGGCAACTACGACGCCATGCCCCTGGACGAGCTCGCCGCCCACCGCGGGCACCTGCTGCTGCACCTCTCCTCCTCAGCGGACGGGGTCGCCGCCCTGATGAAGCCGGTGACGCCCCGCCCCAGTGACCCGGTGTGCATGACCGCTCCCGCTCGGAGGGTGACCCTCTGGCGTCCAGCGTGGGTGTACGCCTGTCCCCCCAAGGTGAGTCGTGAGAGTGGTAGGTGAAAGTGATGAACGTGTGCATGCCAGGTGAGTAGAGGCATACCCACGCGCGCGCACACACACACACACACACACGCATGCGTGTAGGTATCACTTCCCTAGTCCCACCCCTTTCTCCACCCTCGCATCCCGTTAACAGTCCCCATTGTGATTGCTGCTTACAACACCGAATCGCCTGGAAGAAATGACGACACAGAGCACACAGGACAAATAAGAAGACATCCTCTAGAAAGGACGTTCCAAACTCGCTAACGTACCCTGAACATAACATCAACACAGCTACAACGATTGGAGGAATGAACCAACAAAAATCAACATTTATTCAAGACTGGCACAGCCTTCTCGATCTGGAATATAGTCAAATACGCACACACGGGACGAACAGCAACAAGAATAGGTAACCTCGGAGGTTGGGGGGGGGGGGGGGGGGGGGGGGGGCTTTAAAATAGGTCTGTTTAATTTGCTGTTTATGCAAATGCATAAAACTTGATTGTTAACTTTCACTGGAAAACAAATCCATTTTTAAAATCTGCACAAAACATTTCAATTAATTAAAAACACTAAGGTTCCAATATATGTAGATACTCAAGACATATCTATAGATTTATGAATTGATTCATTGATTGATTAGTTAATTGACTAGCTTATTACTTGGTCGATTGGTTGATAGATTGATTGATTGTCAAACCTTTCATGTTCTTTAATTGTTAAGTTGGTCGCCAGTCAGCAGGTCAGTTCGTCTTTCTTTCTTTCTCTTTTCTCTTTTTTTTTTTAAGCGTTCTTTGAGTAAATAAGGTGCGTGTGAGTATTTTTATCCCTTTTATGTTTTTTTTTTTTTCTCTCTCTTGGTAGCTGTCACAGCTTCCAGGCTCCCCCCTGCCCTGCCCTCTCCCCCCTTTCCATTTCTCACCTTTCGTGGCATTATTCTCGAGCAGCTCTTTCCGCTTCCCTCCGTCCCCTTCCCCAGCTCTTCTCCCCGGTTCCATACAGAGCCACACCCAAGACGTGTCTCGTCGTAGCCCCAGCACCAGCATTTCACACAGGGGATGCTGCCGAGTCACTTCGTTGGTGTTTGACGGGTGCCTGTTAGAATCCGGCATTCTCAGGACACCAGCTACTCATTCCCGAACCCCCGCGCCCCCACATGCAGTAATAATTTCTTAGCAACGGAGCCAACTATAGTGAGCTTGCCTCACTGACTAACTGGTTCGTGGAGAAGCTGATCAGCAAACTAAATGAACATAGTCGGATAAAAACAAAACGATCTGTACCGAACGCACCACTTGCAGGCGGAGAGCGTGGACACCGAATCAGGCATGGGCGATAGCAGCGAGAGATGGACAACGACGACACCGACAGCAACAGCCCCAGCCGCAGCTCCAAGAAAGGGGAGGACGAGGACGACGTGGAGGAGGAGGGGGAGGATGAGGAGGGGAGGGACGCTGGCAGTCGGCAGAGCGTGGTGGTGCACAGCGTGGACGACCTGAGCGCCGTCATCGTGGGGGCCGTTATGAAGAAGGCCATGGCGGACGTGGCCAAGATCGAACAGTCCGCCCTGGAGAAGGGACCCCCGCATCACCAGCTTCTACCCGGATCAGACGTACGCTGTGTCGTTGATGTTGTTTGTGTTGTTGTGGTGGTGGTTCTTTTTGTAAATGCGTATTGTGTCATGTGTGTGTTGTATGATGTGTGGTGGGTGGGTGAGTAAGGGCATCAGAAGTCCGTGCTGATATCACCACCACTCCCTGCTCCCAAACATCGGCAAGGTCTGTTCGGAGCAGACGTACGTTTTATCGTTTTGTTGTTGATGTTGTATTTGTTGTTCTTTTTGTTGTAAATGCGTGTTGTTTATGTTGTGTGTGACGTGGTGGTGACCGTGGTTGGACAAGTGTTTTGGAAGTCGTGCTAGAACCCTCCTTCCCACTTCCAAACATCGACAGATTCCGTTCGGACCAGACATGTGTTAGTCGTTCTAGATGTTGTGGTTATTGTTCTGGTTTAACACACCTGTTTTTGGTATTGCATTGTCGGATCAAAAAAAGAGGAAGAGGAGGGGTGGGGGTGGGGAGGCCTCGGCATTGAAAATTCTTCCTGGGACAAGGGCTCGGGCTTTGAACGTCAATACGGGTCAGACGTATGTTTGACGACGTTGTCCTTGCCGTTGTTATTTAGACGATGATGGAGGATAGTGAGGGAGATGGATGCTAGTGAGAGATTGAAAAGTCCCGTACTCGACAAGAAACAGTCACAACGTTTGTTACGTTTGATGATATTGCTATTGCTGTTCTTGTATAAATGTATGTTGTTGATGTATTGTGCGCGAAGAGGGGAGGGACAGTCTGGGGGGGGGGGTGGGATGGGGTGGGGGGGGCGTACGGAATTGAATGTCCCTGCAGGATAATGATACGCAATCTTCCCAACTCCTATCCGGATTTTGTTGTTGTTGTTGTTGCTTTTGTGCTTGCTGTTGTAAATGTGTGTTGTCGATTTGTTGATAGTTAATGCCTGTGCTGCGGTAGATGAGGGGAGCGGCATTGGGAGCCGCCCCCCCCCCCTCCCCAGTTTGTTTATAAATGCATGCCAAAAGAAAGTGTTAGGTATAAACTTAGCTCTTCTCTCTCTCTCTTTCTCTTTTTTTTTGCAGGAAAGAACAATGTAAGACAAAATGCACTTCATTTTCTGTATCCTTTGTGCAAAGTTGACGTTGACGTAGAATATCTCCATCGGTATGAAATCGGTGACGGTTTGGTTCAGTCAGACACAAATCAAATCCGTTCATGCATGCATAATTTACAACGAACATTTGACAGCCCAGTTTCGTTTTGTCACGTTCTTGGATCAAAACGTCAGACCGGAGATCCGGGAGGAATGGGGAGGAGATTTGAGAGAGAGAGAGAGATCAAACGGAGAGAGGGGAGGATGGAGAGAGAGAGAGAGAGAGATGTGTTCGAGATATGTTTAGCCTTTTTTTTTTTTTTTTTTTGGGGGGGGGGGGGGGGGGGCAGGAGAGTATTAAGATTAGAATAAGACAGTTGGGGCAAGAAAGGCTGTTAGCGGACGGATTAAATAAAAAGAAAAAGCTGAACTTAAAAATTGATGAAAAACAGACAGCCATTCTTGGCTTTGCAGGTATTCTCACATCTCCACCGACATGCTCGACAACGTCATCGCCATCGTCAAACCGCCAGACTCCTCTGACGTCACACAGCAACAAAAGGACAGCAAAGCCCCCGGCGGTGACGACAAAGTGGACGGCGACCAGAAAACAGAAATGACGAAAGCCAAAGGTGACGACGAGGAGAGTGACGTCGACTCGCTGCTGGGACAGCGAGGACGACTACGAGGAGCGTGACGCCAAATTCTTTCGACGTCATAAACGCGTGCGAAGCTACGACCTGCAGAGTCGGAAGGGGATCCAGCAGTTCAAGAGGTTCCTGAAGGGCACGGCCGGGAGAACTTGTGGATGTTGTGGATGGACATTGACAAGCTGACGCTGGTTTCACCTGAGGACCATTTGTGAGTGTGTGTGTGTTTGTGAGTGGGGGGGGGGGGTACCTTTACTCTTTGTGTGTGTGTGTGTGTGTGTGTGTGTGTGTGTGTGTGTGTGTGTGTCCACAGATGTGTGTGCGCGCGGATGCAGCGTAAATTTAGGAATTCATGGTGTATCTCTGTTTGGGGGGGGGGGGGGGGGGGGGGGGGGGGAGAGAGAGAGAGAGAGAGAGACTGTGGGTAGAAAGAGAGAGAGAGAGGGGGGGGGGGAGTAGTAGCTGCAGCAGCAGAAGTAGCATCATCAGCACTTTTACTGTTACAACAACAACTACTACTACTACTACTAGTACTAGTACTGCTACAACTACTACTCGTAGCACCAGCATCAGCAGTAGTAATTAGCGGTTTTAGATGTTTCCTTTTTTCCCCATTTGGCAAAAGAGAGAGAGAGAGAGAGAGAGAGAGGAGTGTGTGTGTGTGCGTGTGTGTGTGTGTGAGTGAGCGCTGTCTGTTTGTGAAGCTAGTATGCCACAGCCGACCGTCTGCCAAGCAATCGCCAGAAAGTAAGATTTCGGCGAATCAAACAGACCGACATATGTATTGATATTTCAGAGTGAAGGAGACGGACAGGAGAAAACAAATACAATGTTTAAACAATCTATTTTCTAATTCAACTTACTGTCTGTTTGGTAAAAATCCACTTCATCTTGAAATCTTGTGTGTAAGGAAATAAAGGAAATATTGTATGATTATGATCGGCCATTTTTATTCTGTGCACCAAAAATAGGAACGTCCATTGACTGGGAGAAAGAGCCGCCGAAATTTTAGTACTTAAATCTCTGACAATCGCCACACTCGGACATTTGATTTAATCGTTGATAAGCCATGCCTGGTGTTTTCAAGAGGCGAGAGTTTCCTCCCTTTACTTTGCGAACCGACCAAGTCTCGGTGACATGAACGTCGAGGAAAACTTTGTAAGATGACTCAGGTGGTGGAAGGAAGCAGGGAGGGTTTTGTTTGTTTTTGTTGTTTGTTTTTGTTTCCCACGTGAACTCTGAACTTCATTGTTGAAGAGCTATTGTTGAAGACAGTATTCACTGAAAATGTTAATACCTTGCTCCTCTCCACGTTTGAATTGTTAGACAGTATGACATAGGCGCAAAGCAGTATTATTTAGAAATTAGAATATAACCAGAGTGTGTGTAAATGTTACTGTGGCAGTTATGCTATTTTAGAAAATTAGAATATATCAGAGTGTATACATGTTACTGTGACAGTTATGCTGTCTTCAGTAGTACCGTTTTCATGGTTGTTCATCGAAAGCCCCACCCTGTGTGGTTATGGTGGACGATCTCTTTCAGTCATTAACTATGACATCGTGCCCACGTAGGCTGCTGGAAAACTGGAAATTCCACGCAAAAAAAAAATCCCCCCCTTTAATGCTGCTTTTCTTTTCAGCCTTGGTTTGCTTGTGTACATTATTTCTCTTTTTCATTTTCTCCCTCATCTTTTCCAGACCCGGTGTCGTATAATATCTGGGAACCGTAATATCTGGGAACGCGTTCCCAGATTTCCTGAACTTCCAATCGTGAAATCTGGGAACTTTGTGAAAATCATGCCAAGAAATTAATGGGGAAAAAAGTGACAAGAAAGCCCAAGATATCAATTTCACCTAAATAAATTGTTTCCTACCTTATCTCGAAAATCCATTCTTTTTTCGTCTTCTTTCTGCCCTTCTGAGCTCTGAAAGTTCATGTTCCCAGATATCAGTGGCCTTCCCACATATCACAGTACATTCTGGGGAACGCATTCTCAAAAAAGTCTGTGATATCTGGGAAATGTTCCCAGATATCACGTTCCCAGATTTCACGCGACACCGGAGGTTTTCATCAAACCCACTCTTCTCTGTCTGTCTGTCTGTCTCTGTCTCTGTCTGTCTGTCTCTGTCTGTCTGTCTCTCTCTTTCTCTCTCGCTCGCTCGCTCGCTCGCTCCGTTCCTGATCTTAATCTATAATTGATCACTTTTCACTCAGTCTTTATATTTTAGCTTTCGAGAGGTTTGAAAAAAAAAACGATTTACCTGTTGTCTCCCCACCACCCCCACCCCCTCCACCCATCCCCCCCCCCTCCCCTATGGCATTTTGTGTGATTACGAGCTACGCTGGCCTACAATCAATAAAGGTTGCCGGCACCTCGTGTTCCCTAGAAGTGCGATCATTTTTTTTCCACCCTTTCTTTTACGCATTCTATCATCTGCGTTTCTGCCTTTGATCTTGGTAACTGGTAACTTTCGTACTTGGTAACTTTGGTTTATTGCTTGTATTTTGCTTCTTTTTTCAGTCTTTTTACGTTTTTGTCCATGGTTGAATACCAGTGCCGACAGAAGTGTCTTTTTTTTTGGCACAGGTACCTGAGCGCGATGCGAGAGAAGTACCACAAGCAAGGGGTCGCCCAGCGAAATTCCCGCCGAGTTCAAGGTCGCTCTGGGCCTGACCGAGCCCGGCCAGTGGACCGTGAGTCACCTGCTGGCCGTGCAGTCACGCGTCGCCGAACCCATCGTCTTGTACTGGTGAGCTGGCTTTTCGACTATCATTAGCAGATTCCAGAGGAGGCTGTAGTTGACGGCTGACTGCTGCTACTACTCGACCAGACGAAATGTAACGCAGGTAACGAAGAGTACCGTAACGTGACGGCAGGCAGGCAGACAAAATTGTTACCGATTCCACACACTGAACACGCTAGAAGATAACTAGATTATGAGGAAGAGACGCAAAGCATGCGTGCGTGCATGCATGCACCCACGCACACACACGCGTGAACACACACACACGCGCGAACACACACACACACACACACACACACACACACACACACACACACACACACACACACACACACACACACACACACACACACACGTGTGCGCGCGCGCGCGAGCGCACATACGCTCGCGTTGATGACCTCTTTCCTTCTTTTATGTATTCATTGATTGTATGTTTTATATTTGACGAGAATCTTTCGTTTTAAATGTTTTGTAGTGTTACAATTGCACATTCTGGTTGTATTACCATATTGAAAAAAACAGTTCTTCATATTTGCTTTCTGTTTCTTCATTCTTTCCCTAGTGTTTCAGCTCGTTTTCTTTTTCTTGTAATGTTCCTTAATTTCGCGACATTAGTTACATTTTCTCGCATTTCCCCCTGTGATTTTGCTTATTCTTCTACTTCCTTTTCCTCCTCTTCTTCTAATGCGTCTTCTTCATCTCCTCGTCTTCCTCTTTTTCTGCTTTCTCTACCTCCTTCTCATCTTCTACTTCTTTTTTTTTTCATTGCCTTCTCTTCTTTCTTCTGCTTCTTTTTGACAGTGATTTTCTTCTTTTTATGTTTTTACTTCTTCCTTTTTCTTCTGCTCCTCGTCGTCTTCTTTTGTACTTCTTCATCATGGTTTTCTTCTTCTCCTTCGTCGTGATCTTGATTTGTTGTTGTTGTTGTTGTCATTGTCGTTGTTGTTCTTCTCCGTCTTCGTCTTCTTCATCTTCATCATTCATCATTATTTTATCTTTTTCTTCTTCTTCTTGCTCTTCTGCTCTTCTTCTTCTTTCTTTCTTCTTCTTCTTCTTCTTCTTTCTTATCATAGTCTTCTTCCTTTCACTTTCAAATAATCATGATCTTCTGTTTAATGATTTGCATGTTTTCTACTTCTGTAAGATCGTGATTTTCTTCTACTTGTTCATGAGCGTTCTTTTTTTCTCTCTGCATGGTGTTGTTTTTTCTTCTTCTTCTTCTTCTTCTTCTTCTTCTTCTTCTCCTCCTCCTCCTCCTCCTCCTCTCCTCCTCCTCCTCCTCCTCTTTCTTCTTCTTCTACTTCTTCTTTTTCTTCTCCTCCTCCTCCTCCTCCTTCATCTTCTTCTTCTTCTTCTTCTTCTTCTTCTTCTTCTTCTTCTTCTTCTTCTTCTTCTTCTTCTCCTTCTCCTTCTCCTTCTTCTTTTCTCTGCATGGTGTGGTTTTTTTCTTCTTTTTTCTTCTTCTTCTCTTGTTCTAATTGACAATAATTTATCCTGGTCGAATCAGCTTTCGACTTTATCAAAAAGAATATCGAAAAAAGTCTTCAGCTGAATAGAATCAAACATTTCTCGGATCAACATACTCGGAAATTATTTTTTCATGCTTATATTGAAAGTGATGTGGATTATGCTTCAACCTGTTGGGATTAGCTAGTAAAGCCTCCTTAAGGCATCTTGAAAGTCTCTACAGACGCGCTCTCAAACTTATACTTCTTAAATCTTCCTGTCTGGAAAATAAGTGATTATTAAAGAACTAAACATCTTGCCTTTTGAATTTAAATGTATCTTCAACAAAGCTGCCTTTATGTTTAAGATTATGAATAACCTTGCACCATTCTATCTCCGAGAGAAATTTCCCGTACGAGAGTTTCGCAACAAAAGTACAATATTTATCCCTCGTCCAAGAACTGATCTCTTTATGACATCTTTTATCTATTCTGGAGGAAAATTATTATGGAATGAAATCCCAGAATACACATAAAAAAACAAAAAATAGTTTATTATCGTTCAAAAAACGCATACCACAGAT
Organism: Conus betulinus; assembly: GCA_016801955.1. Taxonomy (NCBI): domain Eukaryota; kingdom Metazoa; phylum Mollusca; class Gastropoda; order Neogastropoda; family Conidae; genus Conus; species Conus betulinus. The sequence continues at coordinate 74,423 of JADBJO010008645.1, forward strand.
ATTTAATGGAAAAGTATAAAATGGTTGGTTTCTTTCAGTTAAGACCTGAATTTAATGATGTAATGCTTACCTTCTCTTTTTACAGCCTCTCTCTCTCTCTCTCTCTCTCTCTCTCTCTCTCTCTCTCTCTCTCTCTCTCTCTCTCTCTCTCTCTCTGTGTACCTTTCATGTTAATGTTAAATGCCATGCCTTGTTTCTCCCTACCGCTTCCTTTCTCCCTCACTCTGTCTCTCATTGCTATTTTTTGTTAGCTCTCTCTCTCTCTCTCTCTCTCTCTCTCTCTCTCTCTCTCTCTCTCTCTCTCTCTCTCCCTCCTATAATGCCCCCCACAGCCCCCGCCCCCACCCCACCATATCCCTCCCCTTCTGTCTGTGTTCACTTTGTACATTAGGTTTGTTGCATTTGGTATTATTATATTTCAGAATTTGTATCTTTTTCTTTCTTTTCTTTTCTTTTGGCCCCGGAGGGCTGGATGTAAAAAAAAAACAGTTATGCTTACTCCACTACCCTCTCCACCAAACGCGATTTTTAATTTTTTTTTTTTTTTTTTTTTGGGGGGGGGGGGGGGGGGGGGGGGGGGGGGTGTCTGAAAGAGATAAATGTTTTTCATCTGATTTAAGATTTTTACGGAAGAAGATTTCAAAACTACTTTTTCTTTTTTTTTTCTTTTTTTTTTTTTTTTTTTTTTTAACATATTACACAAGGTTTTGATTGGTCTTTTGTTTTTACCGTGACAAGTTTATAGCCTTTTATATGGCCCTTTGGTGGTCGGCTGGGCTATAAGCAAGATGAATTGTTTTCGTCTTCCTTGTCTTCTTCGTTTTGATTCTTCGTTTTGTTGGGTTGTTGTTGTTGCTGTTGTTGTTGTTGTTGTTGTTGTTGTTGTTGTTGTTGTTGTTGTTGTGTTCTTCTTCTTTCTTCTTCTTCTTCTTTCTTCTTCTTCTTCTTCTCCTCCTCCTCCTCCTCCTCCTCCTCTTCTCCTCCTCCTCCCTCCTCCCTCCCCCTTCCTCCTCCTTCTCTTCTCCTCTTCCTCGTATTCTTATCCTTCTCCTCGACTTTGTCTTCGCCTTCGTCGATTGATTTTTTTTTTCTTCTTTGTGATCATAGGGCAGGTTTTCTTTTAATGCAAATAGTAAAAATTCTCAAACGCAAATGATATGGAAAGAATTGCAAATGTAATAGGCAGACTGATTTCGGCGTCAATTGATTACATAGACAATCAGAGACAGTACACATGCACACTCATGCTGCATGCCTATAACATTAACGAGCATATGTTTTAACATGACTTGTTTGCTAATTTGACAAATGAAGAAAAAACACACTCATGCTGCATGTCTATAACATTAACGAGCATATGTTTTAACATGACTTGTTTGCTAATTTGACAAATGAAGAAAAAATTCGTTCCCTCCTCCTTCTCATCTTCCTTCTTCTCCTCCTCCTCTCCTTCTCCTCCGCCGCCGCCACCGCCGCCTTTTTGATTATCATCTGCTGCATTATTGTGAATTTCCTAATCATCTTTTTCATGATAGTAATGATGATGATGATGATGATGATGATGACTATTATTATGATTATGATGATGATGATTATTATCATTATCATTATTTCATCATCATCATCATCATCATCATCATCATCATCATCATCATCTTCTTCTTCTTCTTCTTCTTCTTCTTCTTCTTCTTCTTCTTCTTCTTCTTCTTCTTCTTTTCCCGCTTTCTCATCCTCCTCTCCTTCTTCCCCTTCTCCTCCTTCGTCGTCTTCTCCTTCTTCTTCATCGTATTCCACTTTTTCCTTATCTGATTCTCTTCTTCTTTAAATAGATTATTTAAAAAAAAAAAAAAGAGGAATGAAGAAGAGAAAGGAGAAAAGAAGAAAAAGTAACGATTTCTTCTGTTCTTTTTTCTGCTTTCTCCTCTTTACACACAGTTTGCTCGTTTTCTTCTTTTTTTCTGACATTCCAAGCGATGACCGAAGATGACATTTCTCTCGCGCTGGCAGTATTTATTTATCGTCTGGCTGTCACCCCCACCCTCCACCCCCCTCTCTCTCCCCAGGGCCCCGCGCTTCTTGTTGAAGCAGCTGCTGAAGACGAACCCGGCCAGGTACCGTCAGTACCAAGAGCAGAGGCTGAACTTGATGCCGCCCCCAGAGAGGTGTACCCCAACCCCCCCACCATGACCCTCCTCCCGCTCCGGCCCAAGACCTGCCACCCCAAGGTGGAGGAGCACGAGATTGTGGTGGAAGATGTGAGTGCGTGCACATACACACACACGCACGCACGCACGCACGCAACACATACACATACACATACACACACACACACACACACACACACACACACACACACACACACACACACACACAGACACACACAGACACACACAGACACACACACACACACACACACCACACACACACACACACACACACACCACACACACACACACAACACACACACACACACAGCACACACACACACACACACACACACCACACACCACACGGCGCACACACACACACACACACACACACACACACACACACACACACACACACACACACACACACACACACACAGATACACACACTCACACACACACACACACACACACACACACACACACACACACACACACACACACACACACACACACACACACCATACACCACACGGCACGCACACACACACACACACACACACACACACACACACACACACACACGCACGCACACGACACACCACACCAGACACACACACCACACACACACACACATGCACACACACACACACGCATGCGTACACACACGCCCCACACACACACACACACCACACACACACACACACACACACACACACACACACACACACACACACACACACACACACACACACACAGATTAAAAACCAAAACCAGACAATCGCGGATCACAATGCATGAAGGCCTGGCTTTATTCTGAATACCTGAGTAACGGTACATCGACAGGAATATCGAACAATCATGGATACATTTCCAATCGCTGCAGCGTCAGATTTTACGATTGACATTAACACATCCGCATTCAAAAGCCGCTTTCTTTGTTCTGTTTTTTTGTTTGTTTGTTTGTTTGTTTTTTTTGTTTATTCATGGTGTGATTGGAAGACGGGTATTGATTGATCACTGCGGCACCACAGAGCATCCTGTCCATACGCGTGCGGTGCGCTGTAGATTACTGATCCGCTGGTACAGTACGCTGCCTGTCATTCCCTATACATGGTGGCAGTATGAAAATTTCATGTGTCGTGAATATGGTTTTTTCATCCCCACCGCGTTGATCTTCTCTGGGGAATATAAGTGGGCGGGGAGAGGGGAGGGTGAGAGAGGGAGAGAGGGGGGGGGGCGGAAGGACAGAGAGGGAGGGAGAGCGTGTGTGCATGCGTGCGTGCGTAAGACAAATAGAGAGAGGTGGGGGAAAGAGGGGAGGATCAATTGTGCATAAACTTATTGAAGATTTTTCTAAAGGGAAAAAAAGAGTCATTTTCCCCATCCAAACTTTCTCCGATACCCCCACCCCCACCTCTACCCCGTCCACAGTGACAATGCAGTGCAGCGGACACATCGCTGACATCGTCACTGTGCGGCAGACACTGGGTATTCTAAGTAGACCATTACCACAACGGACTATGAACAAATGACGACCGCGACCGTCATGAATTCCCTTGCCCGAGTGGCAAGAGTGTCAGATGGACTCGCATTTGACAAGTCCAAAGAGCTGTCCGACAGCATTTCACCTCGGCAAAACAAATGCCAATCATAACTGTCCGGAGAAAATACACAAGTGTGGACTATTTTCGTTGAAAAGGATTATAAAGGACCTACATCGTTAGGAGTGACGAAGTTGCGGATTTTTTTTTAATAGAATGTACTATCCACAGAACCTTATGCTTGGCTTCTAACAAGAGCCTTGCGCGCAAACAAATTATATGAGAAAGAGCTAACATTAAAAAAATCATCACTATCAGTTTCTTAAGCACATGCGCACGCACGTATGCACAGACAGAGATAGAGGCGGGTGGGGACGGGGGGGGGGGGGGGGGGGGGGGGGGGGTGAATGGAGAGAGAGGGTAATGAATGCTGTGGAGAAAAAAAAACATTTGATGTCCAGTTAAAATGTGATCTGGACGTATAAATTGGATACCTTTCGCACGTTAAAATCACTCCATCGCATTACTGAAAGCAAAAGGTGCATAAACAATACACTTTCGAATTAGACGAAGGAAGGGAATGGGGTAATAATCGGGTCAACTTTGACTCTGGGTCGCAATGATTCGTGTGGAGTGAAAAGTAGGGTCATGGCCCTCGATGCTTTTCAACAAAACTGTGCGCACGCTGAAAGGGCTACAACTCACTGTTATCATCATTATGAATGTGACAGCGCTGTGTCAGCGACGAAACCTAAGATATTGATAAACTGTCTTCGTGTAGAGCATAACTGTGTCGCATGAATACAATTTCCTCGGACAAAATGACAACAACGACCTTTTGGAGCGAGCGATCGGCCATATAATGACATGTTGCTGGATGACCCGCTGTCGCAGGAACGCATTGGTGTTCAGTCAGTTACAGGCATGACAAAGTACATGTTCACGTGCAGTCGTTGCCATCCGTTAGATTCCCTAGTTGTGGCTCCTGAGGTCGGTTGTGTTGTTGTTGTTGTTGTTGTTGTTGATTTGCAGGGATTATGAACTTTAGGACTGGCGGAGCAGTGAGGGAAATGGCGTGGATATTGCGTTGTCCAGTCTGTTGACTGTGTTATGGTTGCTTCAGTAAAACATTGCATCTATTGCACGACGGACCTCAGCACAGATTACGTATGTTCTGTTCGAGCGGGGTTATTTTTAGTAACACATTTTAGATTTTGCTTTCGAAGTAAATATGTTTGCTTTTGTGTTATTAGTGTAAATTGAAATCGTCATCGGGTTACAGAAGAAATGTTTTTTGTCTACTAAAGAATAAAAGGGTTATGTAAATTTTTTTGGTAATGGTTGCGAGTCTGTAAGGAACATGAAAACGTGCGAACGCACGCACCGCACCGCACACACGTATCGTGCGTACATATAAGAGGCGCGTGCACGCACGCACACACAAAGAAAACGCACGCACGCACGCACACGCACACACACACACACACACACACACACACACACACACACACACACACACACACACACTAATTGGTTCATGGACTTACTGACTTGACACCCACTTAACTACTTACCTACATACACAGCTGCCTATATACCTATTAACCCACCCACCCACGTACTCCCCCCTCCCCATGCTCACACCGGAACACTCCCCCACAAACCCTACACCTGTTTCCATTTCCCATCCCCCCCAACAGGTGTGGAGCCGGGAGTCCCAGACGGAAGAGATGCTGGAGCTGACCACGCCCCGGGTGGGCATGAGGCGGGTGCACGGGCCCTCGGCCATCAAGCCCCCTCCCCCTCCACTGCCCTCGTTGTGTCGGCCCGGCTCGGAGCCGGCGAGGAAGCAGCCCCGGGACTTCCTGGTGGCTCACCTCAAGGCCACGGGCCAGATGGCCAAGCTGGACAGAGCTGGGTCCTCCGTGTCCAGATCGTAAGCAGAACCGTTTGACCCCGTGATCGGTGGGATGGGATATGTGTGTGAGTGTGTGTGCGTGTGTGTGTGTGTGCGTGTGTGTGCGTGTGTGTGTGTGTGTGTGTGTGTGTGTGTGTGTGTGTGTGTGTGTGTGTGCGTGCGTGCGTGCGTGCGTGCGTGCGTGTGTGGCGATCGTTGACGGTGATGAGGGTGGTGGTGATAATGGTGATAATAGTGGTGAAGGGGATGATGCCAGGTCAATTTATATGTTTTATTGCTCGGCTGACTGCGAGGGAGGAAGGGTGTGTGGTGAGTTGGGGTGGGGGGCATATCAGGTTTGAAATGCGGATTTTAAAGTCAAACCTGATGTCGCTTATAGCCTAGCCGACCAGAGGGTCGAAATCAGGACTGCAAGCAAGCTAAAAACAGAATTATGAACACTTTTTAAAAAAATCCCTGGATGAAATATGCTGCTGCTGCTGCTGACCACAACGAGGAAGAGGGTAATGGTGAGATTAGAACATTTATGGCATTTTTCTCTTCTTTATGACAAAGAGGATTTATAATGACATTAGATTTTATAGTCAGAACTCCATCCATACCACGCGCACACGTACACACTCGCACACACACGCACGCACGCACGCACGCACGCACGAACGCACGCACGCACGCACGCACGCACGCACGCACGCACGCACGCACGCACCTCTCTCCCCGACTTTCCTGCTACTGTATGAACACAGTGATTTTGATCGTAATGTTGAGAAAATCGTCAACGTTACTATTTTGTGAATAGTACATAGAAAGGCGCTTTCCTTGCGACGCACTCACAATCGGTCGAGTGTCGCTGGAATCATTTGGTAAAAAAAAATAATAATAATAAAAAGATAAAAAGATAAACGAGCAAACGTAATTCCCTGTGGTTGAATTAAGGACTGATGACTAAGAGATAGTGGGTTCAAACGTTACAACGACTCTTCAAGTGTACTACTGTAGAAATTTTGCGGCCGACGGCTCATATTCGAGTGACGTAGTAGATTAATTGAATGACTGGGACCATTCATTCGAGTGTCATCCACTCCACGGATGTACCTTTAAGAGTGACGCTCGAATGCCCCGATTAACACTGCATGTGACTGTATTTATCGGGCCTGGCTAAAGTCGTCAAAGTGTATGATGAAATGAAGAGTAGAGTAAGCCAGCAGCGCTGTCACGAAGTCGTAAACCGAAATGGATGTCCATCGATGTCTGTATCTTCCTCTGTCATCATCAAGTGAAGGGGGAAAAAAAAAAGCCTCTGATTCTGTGGCCTGTAAGGATTCCACGTTCGCATGGAAGTCTGTTTCACTTTCTCCTTAACGTCCATAGTTGTAATGAATTCTGCCATTAAAAGTTTCGTAAGCGCTGTCATTACGATCGTTGGAGCTGGCCCTGGAGGGACCTACCACTGCATTCGACAACTCTGCGATTGTTGTCGCTAGTAAGGAGTCAAGCAGAAGATGGTCGGCGTATGTGGGATGTAAATAGGCGCTACTGAACACGACGAATCGACTTAACAGCGATGTAGAGTCTTCTCAGGCTAGGGTCATCATAACGACTTGATGGCTGTTTAAAGGGTCAGAGAGAGAAGGAGGAAGGCAGTGGGTGGCTGGAGGAAGAGGGAAGGAGGAGCAGGGGTAGGGTGTGTGTGTGTGACTGCATAATTTCAGGAAATGGGACGTGTCATACGTAGACGACAAAATGATAGTTTTACGGAGGTACTAGAAGTACCTTTTTTGTGCAGGCAAAGTAAACCATCTTCAGGCAAGTCCCGGCCCAAGTCTTCGAAACCTCCCTCAGGTATCCTACCATCTGTCCACCGCTCTCGTCCGAGATCTCCTGGGTCCGAGTCCTCCGACTCCTGGGAGCATGGCTCTGTGACTTCGTTGGATAAAGCACGGGTAGAGAGAGAGAGAGAGAGAGAGAGAGAGAGAGAGAGAGAGAGAATTAGTGTTGACGTCTTGTTTCGGAGTCCACAACTAATGTATTCGATGACCGTGGAATTCTACAGGTAATATACCGTTCAGTAACACAGCTGACTGTCTGCCGTCTCTCTGAATGGCTGACTGGCAGAGTGTCAGGTTGCTAGCCCACATGGCCGCTGTCTTGCAGTCAGACAGGTTTGGTACTTGATTTTGTTTTCATCGATTTGTTGGCTCGTTATTTAGTAATAGTGGAAAACGTGCATTTTGAGGAATAGCCGGTTAAGACGTTCATACTTGTTCTTACCTGACGCTGGTATCGCATCAGGCTCGAGTATGTTGGATTTATGCATAGGCCAGGCTTCCACGAGTTCTCCGATCTCACTGTTATGTTTGGTTTCTATTTCCTTTTATCTTTATTCCAAGCTAGGTCGAAAGCTGAGTGGCTGATGGCGCGCGCTGAAGGAAAAAAAAAAAACAACAAAAAACAAATGAAAGTGTGTATGATCATAAGACCACGCAACGAATAAAAACAAATACATGAACGAAATTTTGTTTGATTGTTGTTATCACACTTGCCTGGTCGTTAAGTGACGCTATTATTATCCTCTTTCATTCGAAACGTCTGACGAAAATAACCGAGTCTTGAATTAAGTGCGTAATTAGTTTCCTGAAGGATGCAAAATGCGGTCGAACACACAAGAGAAGGTGCGGAGGAACTCACTTTTAAAACGCAGTGAGAAATAGACGTGGGAATTTTGGACAAATTTGTCTTCTTCATCCGTCACAGACAAACGGATACAGACTGAACGAAACAATATTCCTCTGGTCCATTGATTCATTATTTTTTGAACATTATTGGAATTAATTAAAATTGAGATCTCATTGCAAAGTGAGGCGACTGCAGACTGAAATCTAAACAAATTAAAAAAAAAATTATCGGCAGAGCCCTTTGAATAATTTTTCAAATCTGATTGAAATTGAGTAAAATCCTCATCGTTTTTGGATCTTTGTAGTTGAGTCATAATGTTCACAGTCCAAGTCGATGCGCACCGATATGTCAACTCATGTTAAAGGTTGGCCTTGTCTTCGTTTGTGTGTCCAAACAGCGACTGCCCTCAGCCGTCACCATCAGCACGGACAAAAGGTCAAGGCCGTTGACGGCGCCCTCGGAGCCGCGCGTGGGCAGCGCAGGCAGCGCGGGCAGTGGCACGAGCTCCCAGTTTACCGGGGGTCGCCGCATGGAGGCGCTGCTGCAGGCTCTGTACCACGAGAAGGACTCGGGCCATTTCTTCAGGGCCTACCTGAAGAAGTCCAACAACAAGGTGAGCTGAGGAACTCATGAAAGAGAGAGAGAGAGTGTGTGTGTGTGTGTGTGTGTGTGTGTGTGTGTGTGTGTGTGTGTGTGTGTGTGTGTGTGTGGTGTGTGCGAATTATTAACGAATTTCCCCATTTCTAAAATGATTCCAGAAATCCAGAATATGGTGGAAAAGTCCAGAATTAGAAGATTTCGAAAAAAAAAAAAAAAAGATGGAGTTGGGAGCCATTTTGACGAAAGATTTTACGAAATAATGCGGAATAAAGCCCAAACAATTATTTTTCAGTGTCAGGAACTGCAAGTAGTTGACAGAGATGTGGTTCTTAGGCTATATATTAATCAGCTGGAGCAGTAGGGGAGCTAAAATGCTTTTCATTCAAAGCCAAACTGCGCTGTTCATCTCGTGACTCTCAGATATTGACTCCAGAAGGTTGGAAGTTATGTGTGTGCGCGTATGCGTGCGTGAGCATGCGCGCGCGTGTATATTGTGTGTGTGTGTGTGTGTGTGTGTGTGTGTGTGTGTGTGTGTGTGTGTGTGTTTGTGTGCGTGTGTGTGTGTGTGTGTGTGTGTGTGTGTGTGTGTGTGTGTGTGTGGAGATGAGGTGGGTAGAAAAGGGGGAGGGTATGGGCTACATTTTTTAACTTACTTCGTTTGCAGTATTTTCTGATTAAGACATTACAAAACGCTTTTGTGTTGTTTGTGCTCATTTTCGTTTTCTAAACTATGCTCTTAAAGGCACTTCACAAGTTTTTTTTCATTTCTCAACATTGGGCTGGAACCTTTTCTCGTGTCCCCCACCCCACCTTCTTTTTAAAGTCACGTCCCCTTTTCTCAGCGTACTTGGTTAAAGAAAAAGACCGAAAGATCTGTCACATGATGATAGTATTACTTACTGGTTAATTGACTGGTTTGATGAACCAATGAAGTCGGTGTGTGACTGACTGATTGATTGGTTGGTTGGTTGGTTGTTGGGTGGACAGAAGTGGCTGGATGCGGCACAGTTCTGGGGGAGGACGTTCAGGAGTACCGGACCTTCTTCTACCAGGACTCCATGGATCCGTTTGTCGTCAAGAAACATGCACAGGTGGGACATGTGTTGACATGTTATTGTTCATGTTGATGATTGCTTCTTTTGCTGGCTGATTGTCCTTTGTTGTGTTGACGTTGATGTTTGATTGTTTTGGTGGTGGTTTGTGCCTTTGTTTGGTTCTTTTTTTTCTCCCCCCCCCTCCCCTTCTCTCTTGTCTGTTTGTCTCTGTCTGTTTGTCAGTCAGTCTGTCTGTCTGTCATACGTTTTTTTTGTACTTGTTTGATATTTTCATGTGATTGTCCCGGCGTAAAAAAAGCTACTTGGCTTTATGTCACATCCTTGTCAAACACACAGGCATATACACGCACACACGCACGCACGTACGCACGCACGCACGCACGCACACACACACACACTATCATTACTATCCCCGTCTGTCGACTTTGTCCGATTCTCTTTCTGTCGTTGAGGTGTGATCATTGTTGTTGTTGTCACTTGCTATTGTTGCTGTCGCAGTTTTGCTGTCTCTTTGTCGTTTCATGTTTATATTCAAGTTCTTTTCTTCAAGTTTCATTTCCTTCGTTTATTTTGTCTTTTTTTTGTGTGAAGTTGCTAAAGCTCCAGTAAACGGATTACTTCCTCGGGTCGCACTTCCATCGCTTACCCCTGGCACATTCTTCTTCTTCTTTCTTTGTTTGTTTGTTAGGTTTTCGTTTTGTCGTTCGTTTTTTCATTCTTTTGCTTATCCGTCTGAGATCGTGTTTTAACGTTTGGAAAGAAGCTTATGTGAAATCAACTGTATTTCTGCTTACATGAAAACAACAAGCTTTTATAAATCGCGTAATTTGAACGAGGTGGCTTGCATTAATTTTCTTTTCTTTTCTTATTTAAAAGAAAGTTTAATATTTACTAAGAATAGCGACCGACGACCTATGACGATCGGTTGGGCTATCCCCCTCCCCACCCCAACCTCCACTGTCTTAGAGAATACTCTAAATTGAGCTGGCTAAAACAATATCCAGATCAAACTGATGGTCTGTTAGAACTGCTACACGAACGCTTCACGGTCCTGTTGTTGTCTGTAAAATGAATGGTGATGTTGGTGAAACCCCAGGCCATCTACTCCAAGTACATCGTGTCTGGCGCTCCAAGGAACATCGGCTGCTCCACCAAGTCCGCCGTGACGTGTTCCAGTGCCTGGTCCCTCCCCAGGAGGAACTCTTTGACCTGGCGGAGGAGGAAGCCCTGGCCACCTTGTACTCCGCCTGGATGGCCGGCCTCACCTCGGACATGCTTACCTACAATAAGGTATGAGACGTGACTGCTTGTAAATAAGGTAGGAGACAAAGTATGAGAGATGATTAGCTGTAGTAAGGTATGGAGACATGCTTAACTATGGTAAGGTATGGAGACATGCTTAGCTGTAGTAAGGTATGGAGACATGCTTAGCTGTAGTAAGGTATGGAGACATGCTTAGCTGTAGTAAGGTATGGAGACATGCTTAGCTGTAATAAGGTATGGAGACATGCTTAGCTGCAGTAAGGTATGGAGACATGTTTAGCTGCAGTAAGGTATGGAGACATGCTTAGCTGTAGTAAAGTATGGAGACATGCTTAGCTGAGTAAGGTATGGAGACATGTTTAGCTGCAGTAAAAGGTATGGAGACATGCTTAGCTGAAGTAAGGTATGGAGACATGCTTAGCTGTATTTAGGTAAGAGACATGCTTAGCTGAAGTAAGGTATGCTTAGCTGAAGTAAGGTATGCTTAGCTGAAGTAAGGTATGGAGACATGCTTAGCTGTAGTAAGGTATGAGACATGCTTAGCTGTAGTAAGGTATGAGACATGCTTAGCTGTAGTAAAGTATTGTGACATGCTTAGCTGTAGTAAGGTATTGTGACATGCTTAGCTGTAGTAAGGTACTGTGACATGCTTAGCTGTAGTAAGGTATTGTGACATGCTTAGCTATAGTAAGGTATTGTGACATGCTTAGCTGTAGTAAGGTATTGTGACATGCTTAGCTGTAGTAAGGTAGTGTGACATGCTTACCGGTAGTAAGTTATTAGACATGCATGGTTAGCTGTAGCACGGTATGGGACATGCTTTCCGAAGATAAGGTTTGACACAAACATTATTTGTTGTGTAAAGTGTGGGACATGGTTACCTGTGACAGGGTATGAGACGCGCTTAGCAATAAGAAGGTATGGTAGATGCTTGCCTATAATGAAATATGAGACTTGTCAACCTACAAGGACTTAGGAGACCAGCGTACTTATAACAAGGTACAAGAGAAGTCACCTATAATACAGTGTGAGATCAGCTTACCTGTAATACGGTTTTACATATACTTACTCATGATAGTTTATGAGACGTGCTTGCAGGTAATAAACTATCAAACAAGCTTGCCTGTCATACGGTATACGACTTACTTACCAATGATAGTTAATGAGACATGCTTGCATGCATTAAAGTGTTAAACCAGCTGACCTGTCACACAGTATGAAACAGACTTAACCACGATAGTTTGTGAGACGTGCTTGCAAGTTATGAATTCTTAAACAAGCTTGCCTATCATACGGTTTGAGACATACTTACTCATGATAGTTTACGAGACATGTTTACAGGTAATAAAGTATTAGATATGCTTATCTATAATACAGTTTGAGACCTGTTTTGCCTTGAAGTATGAAACATGCCTGCTTATAATAAGGCATGTGACATGCTAACTTATAGTATGCTGTGAAACACACTTATCTATAAGGATATTGATAAGGTATGAGGAATTCGTACCTGTTTTGTTGCGTATGATGCATTCCTACCTGTGGAAAGATCTGAAACACTTTGCCTCTAATAAGGCTCGAGACAACTGACATATATTTAAGCTAGCACGATTACCTATCATCAGGTAACAGACACTCTAAGATATAATAAGGTAGAGACATGCATACCAGTAATGCGGTGTGAGACAATCTCACCTATATTACTGTATACGTTTACACATTAAAAAGGTAGGAGACATGCTTAGGTATGATAAGACACGAGACATGATTAATACAAACATTAAATAGTGTGTGCAAGAATATTTCAGTGTGTGCAGGAATATTTAAACAGATCACTGCCTTAGACGATGTCATTAAAATAAAAATTGTACAGTAATG
>JADBJO010008645.1:90000-93189 GCA_016801955.1 Conus betulinus
CACAGAATGCAATACAATACAGTATAACACAATGCAATGCAATATAATGCAATGCAGTACAAAAATGCGAGGCAATGCAATGTTCCGCAATTGAATACAACGCATCAGGGATAGACTGCAATACAATACAGCACAAGATAATACATTCAAATGCAATACAATATAATATAATGCAACGCAGTGCAATACAATGCAATGCGATAGAATACAACACAATGCAATAAAACGCAAAATACAATAGAATTAAATACAGCACAGTGAGTACAATACGATGCAACGCTGTGCAATAAAATGCAACGCAATACAGTACAATGCAAAAGGGCACAAATGCAATACAATACAATGCAGTGGAATACAATACAGTACAACGCAACGAACTGGAATACAACAACGCAATGCAATGCACTACAATACGAAACAATGGAATACAATACAACTCAATGCAAGGCAATACAACGCAATACAATTAAACGCAGTGCAAGGCAACGCAATGCAATACAATGTCATGCAATTTAATGCAAACCAATATCGCACAATACAAATCAACCCAATGCAATGCAACCCAATGCAATGCCACGCAATACAAAGCAAAACATACATACAATGCAAAAAACAACACAATGCCACGCAATACAATGCAAAACAATGCAATGCAAAACAACACAAAAAAAAACAACACTATGCTACGCAATACAATGCAAAACAACACAACGCCACGCAATAAAAGGCAAAACAATACAATGCAAAAAAATACAATGCAAAATAACGCAATGCAAAACAATATAATGCGTAACAACACAATGCAAAACAATGCAGTGCAAAAAAAAAATAATAATAATAATGCAAAACAATACGACACAAAACAACACAATACAAAACAATACAATGCAAAACAACACCATGCAAAACAAACACCATGCACGCAATACAATGCAAAACAACACCATGCAAAACAACACAATGCCACGCAATACAATGCAAAACAACACAAGGCCACGCAATACAATGCAAAAAACACACAATGCACGCAATACAATGCAAAACAACACCATGCAAAACAACACAATGCCACGCAATACAACGCAAAACAACACAATACCACGCAATACAATGCAAAACAACACAATGCAAAACAATATAATGCAAAACAATACAACGCAAAAAACAACACAACGGAAAACAATGCGAAACAACACCATGAAAAAACCACACAATGCAAAAAAACAATGCAAAACAACACGATGCAAAACAATACAACGGAAAACAACAAACGCAAAACAACACAATGCAAAACTATACAATGCAAAATAACACAATGCAAAACAACACAATTCAAAACTATTCAATGCAAAACAACACAACGCAAAACAACACAACGCAAAACAACACAACGCACAACAACCCCGCACGCACAACAACCCAACGCACAACAACCCAACGCAAAACAACACACGCACAACAACACAACGCAAAACAACACAACGCAAAACAAACACAATGCAAAACAACACAATGCAAAACAAAAAAAAAAAAACGCAAAACAACACAACGGAAAACAACACAACGCAAAACAACACAATGCAAAACAACACCACAAAACAACACAATACAAAATAAACACAATGCAAAACAACACATGCAAAAACTATACAATGCAAAACAACACAACACAAAACAACACCATGCAAAACAACACAATGCAAAGCAACACAATGCAAAACAACGCAAAGCAACACAATGTAAAACAACACAATGCAAAATTACACAAGGGAAAACAATGCAATGCAAAACAATGCAATGCGAAACAATACAACACAAAACAATACAATGCAAAACACATTGCAAAACAATGCCACACAACACAATGCAAAACAACACAACTTAAAACAACGCAACGCAAAAAACAACGCAATGCAGAACAATTCAACGCAAAACAACACAACGCAAAACAACACAATGCAAAACAATTCAAGACAACGCAATGCAAAACAATTCAAGACAACGCAATGCAATGCAATGCAGTGCAATACAATACAATACAATACAATGCAATGCAATGCAATGCAATGCAATACACACACAACACAATGTAATGCAATACAGTACAATACAATACAATAGAACACAATGCAGCAACACTGTGTGCTCTGTGGCAGTACGCCGACACGGACCTCAAGTGCGGATGGACGTGGAGGCGTGGCGGAGGATCTCGCCCACGGAGGAGCGGAAGAGGGACCAGAAGGCCAAGACATCAAGAAGTCCTACCTCAACAAGAAGTACTTCTTCGGACCCAAACTCCCCCGCCGGCAAGGAAGGCCCAGGATAAGGTTTGGACCGCGACCGACAGCTGTGGTGTGTGTGTGTGTGTGTGTGTGTGTGTGTGTGTGTGCGTGTAGGTGCGGAAATGTCAGGGGAGGGAGGGGAAAGGTGGGGGAATAGGTTGAGAAAGAGAGGGAGAAAGGAAAGGACTTGAGTGGCTTCTCTGCCCCCCCCCCCCCCCCCTTTCCCTTCTCTCTATCTTTCTCGCTCGCTTTCTCTGTCTCTCACACACACACACACACGCACACGCACGCGCGCGCGCACACACACACACACACACACACACACAAAGTCTTGTGAAAGACAATGTACATATTGTACATAACCAATCTCTCTCTCTCTTTCTCTCTCTTCCCTCTCTCTCTCTCTTTCGTTTACTTTCTGGATTTTTCCCCTTCTCATTTGTACACTCTCTACCTCCCCCCCCCCCCCCTCCCCATCCATTCATTTCTTCTCTGGTTTCTATTTTCAATTGTCTTTGATTTTCATAAATTTCTGTGATTTTTCGTCGTTTCATCTATATATATTTTTGGGTGGATGGCTTGATGTAAAAAAGCAGATTATTGCTTAGTCAATGTTCCATCTGAAAAATAAAATTTTGCCACCACACACACACAACACACTACACACACACCACACACCCTCTCTTTCTCGCTCGCTTTCTCCTGTCTCTCAACACACACACACACAGCACAACACAAAACACACACACACAAACACACACACACACACGCCACACACACACACACAAGCATACTCTGTCGGTCGGTCTGTCTGTCTCGGTCTGTCTGGTTCTGGGGCTCGGGGCCGGGCGCCCACAAAACCCACACACACTAAAAATCACAGCCACACACACACACACAGAGAAAA
>JADBJO010008646.1:0-7500 GCA_016801955.1 Conus betulinus
GTTGGTGTGGAGTGTGTGTGTGTGTGTGTGTTGTGGTGTTTGTGTGTGTGCTCATTTTAAACCTAGGGAAGAATAAGCGCGGAATCTTATCGGAGATGATTCGTCGCAATTTTTAGATCTGATGCGAGAGGAAAAGTTGTTTTTTCTTTGACTAAGCGAAATTCTCATTTGCTATAACAAATCTCTCCTCTCTCTCTCTCCGTCTCTCCTCTCCCCCTCTCTCTCATACTCTCCTCGTCTTCTCTCTCTCTCTCTCAAGGAAAAATTCACTGGGTTAGGTTTTAAGGGGAAAAAAAAAAACCGGTACTTTTTGTTTGAGGTTGCTCGAATCGACGATGCGACTTGCAGTTTCTTGCCCAGTCCCTATGAGGGGATGGAGGAGGGAAGAAGGCAGAGAGCCAGAGAGAGAGAGAGAGAAGGAGAGAGATAGAGAGGGAGAGACTGACAACATGACAGAGATCCGACAGAAAGACATGACAGGACCGGACTGGGTGGTGGGGGGGGGCAGATCGTCTTGGTAAGGTGCAGATCAATCCTCAACTATTAGTAAATCAAATACGTGAGGTTGTGGTGGGGGGAGGGGGGGGGGGGGGGGTGGGGGGGGGGGGGGGTGGGTGGTGACGTTTTTATCCTTATTTCCCATCGCGTCAGGTCATGACCACAGAAGCATAGCTCGTCATCACCCAACAGGTGTTAATGAGCTTTCCACTACCCGTCCTTTTAATTGTCCTACCACCCCCCCCCCCCCCCCCCCCCCTCGACGGCAATCTTAGCATGGCTTTGTTCTGACTTCAGGTCAAATCAAAGATGGAGACAGATTGTTGATGACAAGATAAAATGACACGAGTTTGGGGGTGGGGGGGGGGGGGAAGGGTTAGAATGGATTTAGGGGGGGGGGATTGGGGGGGGGGGCTGACGGTGGGTAGAGTGGAGGGGAACGCGATCTGGAAAGCTGAGGATAGGGACGGGAGGGGTGGAAGGATGAAAGATGGTTTTTTTTTTGGGGGGGGAGGGGGGGGATGGGGGCGTGGCGGCGGGGTGGTGGGGATGGGTGGGGGGGGGGGGGGGGGGATCATGATATAACAATATTTGCTATTGACCATCTTTAGTCCTCGCATGGTCTTCATAACTTGGTAACATTACTAAACAGTGAATTTCGCTTGCATCCCGGAAACACGTTCAAAGATATCGTGGTGATAATTATGAAGATGATGATGACGATTTTTAGAAGGTAACTTGTGTTTTTCACCCTTAACAGGTGGTATGTCTAACAGTCAACGCATGTCCATCCTTAATTGTTGCGGCCGCGCGCCGCGCCAATCCTTTCCCCCCCCTCTCTCCCCATCCCCCCATCTTCCTACGACCGGCCAACCTTTGCCACGGCAACCTTCTTCTCTCTCTCTCCGCGCTCCTTGTTCGTCCAATAATCCGGAATTCACGGGCGAATTCCACTGGGGTTTTTTTTGATCTACAAGTGCTGTGTGATTGTTCACACACCCATGTATTTAAAAAATTGGAGCCATTTATTGGCCAAAATATAATAAAACCAATAGACTAGATTCTCTCTCTCTCTCTCTCTCTCTCATCTCTCTCCTCCTCACTCGCTCCCACCCTCCTCGCCCTCTTCCCTCTCTCCTCTCTGCGCAGCCACAGAACGTGGCATTTTTCAGCACATGTTGTTGGATATTTGCTTTAAAAAAAGCAATCTTTGAGTCACAGGTACTTACTACTGTTTCCACAATACAAAAGTGAGCAGCAACAAGCTGAACGCGTAATAGTGGTGCTCTGCAAAATGACAATACACAGCTAATTTACCTGGCGCTACGATAACAACAAATATTACTTATCTATATGAACACAATTGACAGTTTAAAGTTTATCAATCGCTCTTGTAGATATTCCCCAACCCTGCCAACACGCAACTCAACCTTGTGCTGCGAAAGCGCCGAAGAAGAAGAAGAATAACTCGTAACCTCCTTCCGGCTACATGTATCTACTTGTTTCCGAGGCTTCCATCCCATCATGCATCACCACAAAGAAACACCACCAGGTTCGCCTTCATTTCAGTCATGAATGTGACTCCACCCCTGGTCAGAGAAGCAGGGGACTGCGCATGTGCAGAGGACAACACCGCCTTCTGGAGTTCAGCCAATGACAATCCCTCTTCTAACACGTCATACTGTGAATGACGCACTCTGGTTCTGTCCGTGGGTCTCCTGATTTAGATTTGGTCAACAGCAAAACATTGTGGGTGATTCAGAGCGAGAGAGAGAGAGGAGGGAGAGAGAAGAGAGGAGAGAGAGATGAGAGAGAGAGAGAGAGACAGATAGAGAGACAGAGACAGAGAGAGGAGAGAGAGTGGGTTTGGGGTGGGGGAGGGGGGGGGGTGAGAGTGGGGGCACAAAAGGTAAACATATTCCACGGCACTGTATAAACCAAAATATTTTAAAACTGTGTCACTCTCTCTCTCTCTCTCCTGTTTTCTCACTCACTCACTCAACACACACACACACTCACACACACACACACACACCACCACACACACACACACACACACACGAGACGCAGGGTGTACAAGTAATTCCCTTTATTGTAGCTGAGCTGAAGGCAAATTGTCTATGGTACGCAGCTGCAACCCTAAGAGAGAGAGAGAGAAGAGAGAGAGAGAGAGAGAGAGAGGAGGAGAGGGAGAGAGAGAAGAAGGGAGGGAGGGAATGAGAGAGAGGGGGGAGAGAGAGGAGAGAGAGAGAGAGAGAGAGAGAGAGAGAGAGAGAGAGAGACAAGGTGAGGGAGGGAGGGAGTGAGAGAGAGAGGAGAGGGAGGGAGAGAGAGAGAGAGAGAGAGAGAGAGAGAGAGAGACCAAGGGAGGGAGGGAGAGAGAGAGAGAGAGAGAGAGAGAGAGAGAGAAGAGAGAGAGAGAGAGAGAGAGACGTGTGCGAAGCACATACGTATACATACGAACCCGCGTGAGACACCCCTCCAAACGAACGCGAACACACTGACTCATTAAAGCCAGCCTCTTTTAAGACGCAGAAAATTCATCTCCTTGGACATATTATCACATCGTTTTCTGTCAGAGAACCGTGATTGTAACAACATATTTCTCTCCACACACAATGTGGGATCATCAGGGATTGTGGAATCATCCCTGTCCGAGATTAGTATCATCTCGCTCTTGGAATGAGAGAACGTCTATTACTAGGAACTGGCATAATCTCTACCAGGGAATATGGGATCATCTCTGTCAGAAAACGCGTGGAATCGTCTATGTACACTTGATCAAAAATAAAAAAACACACACACAAAAGAAACACCAGTTGTTTCTCTGCCGAATTTTCGTCTTTAATGCACTGCTTCAGGACAGTCTACAAATAATAGGACACAATCCTATAATTATATCAAACTGTCATCTATCATCTAGGTCTGAGAATGTGGGGCACCTTTGTTTGGGAATGTGAGATCATCTCTGTCAGGGATTGGGAACATAGATCTCTATGACGCGGAAACGAGGGATCATCTGTCAACCAATGCAGGATCATCTCTGTGTGATCAATTCCATAACAGAATGTGACATCGCTTCTGTCAGGGAATGTTGGGACTTTTTTTTTTTCATTTAAAAAAAAAAGTGAGATTGTCTCTGTTGGAAATATGGGAATACATCTGAGTCAGGGAATGTGGGAACGTTTCTCCAGAGAAATGCAGGAACGAGGGATCATCTCGGTCGAGGAATGTAGGATCGTCTCTGTGTGATCAATTCTATTAGAGAATGCGTGATCATCTCTGTTAGGAAATTGGGAACATCTCTGTCAGGGAATGTGGGATCATCACACAACACACTAAACCACACAGCGCGCGCGGAGAGAGAGAGAGAGAGAGAGGAGAGGAGGAGAGAGAGAGAGCGAGAGAGAGAGAGAGAGAGCGCACACGCACATGCACGCACGTACAGAGAGAGAGAGAGAGAGAGAGAGAGAGAGGAGAGAGAGAGAGAGGGAGAGAGAGAGAGACAGGACAGACAGACAGACAGAGAAAGCAGTTGTGTGTTTTGCTATCCGGAGTGCCGTGGGCCGGAAACAGCTGACCTTGTGCGCCGGACAGGAAAACTGAAAGGGGAGGGAATGTCTGGAGGATTCCTTACATGACACAGGCGCATGATTTTGAAAACATAACATCAGAAGAAAGCTTCCGACTGATTTGTGTCGTTGCCGACGATATATGTGCAAAATGCGCCCAGTTCCGAATGTTTATCACCTTCTGGAGGCTTACTGCAAACTACGGGGATTAAAAAAAAAGAAATGCAGGCGTTGACTAAGTCTCTTGGGTTCCACATCTACCGAAAGCCGTAAACTACTCCTAACTACTCTGTCAGACCTGAAGTCAACTGATAAACAAATACATAAACAAATGAACACATTAGTAAATAAACAAATGAAAAACCAATCGATAAACATGTAAACAGATACTTAATCAATGAATTAAAAAATAAACAAGCAAATCAATATACATAAATCAAACAAATATATAATTCAATAATAAAAAAAAATCACACAAATAGATAACGGTCAAATACACAAATGAATTAATTTATCAACAATAATGGTATCAATTTATCATTCAATTTATCAACAATGGTAAGGGTTTGAAGTGTGTCAACAGATCACGGCTCAGGGCTTTACCTGCCAACTTTAAACACATCGTTCTCACCGCACGTGAAGTGTTTATTGCATGTGGTTTACAAGCACACGTAAAGCATCCTACAATCACTTGTCGGAATATGCCAATATTCCAGTATGTTTGGATATGAGAAATAAACGTACATCTTTTTTTATTCAAATCTTTGCCAGATCATTACTATAGTGATGGAAGAATGGTTAACCTGTACTGCCCCCCCCCCCCCACCCCACCCCCCCCCACCCCCCCCCACCCCCCCCCCCCCGCCCCCCCCCAACCCCCCCCCCCCCCCCCCCCCCCCCCCCCCCCCCTACTTACTTGTTCAGCATTATACACGTACATTTTTGTCCAAACTGCTCATAAAAAAAAAATACCACTTGCTCACGCGCGTGCAATTACATATGGGTGCACGCGCGGGGACACACCACACACACACACACACACACACACACACACACACACACACACACACACACACAAGCACACACAAACACACACACACAAAACACAAACGCACGCACGCACACACACACACACATACACGCACGCACGCACGCACGCACGCATGCACACACACACACACACACACCACACACACACACACACACACACACACACTGGTATTATTGGATGACTGCAGTTTTTTCACTTTTGAAAAACAGACATCTGAAAAGCGGGTGGAAAGATGGCTGTGTTCTTTATCACCTGTGATCACACCTTTTCTGATTGATCGTCATTGTGATCACTGACGACAATGCAGGGATCAATGGGTCGTCGAACAAGCAATTGTTTTGCCTTTCACACTCTGCATCACATTATTTTTCACTTTGTGTGTTCATTAATGTTTAGCCTTTGGATAAATAAATACATTGATTAATCGATAAAGATAAAAGAATAAGAAAGAAGAATAAGAAAGAAGAAGAAGAAGAAGAAGAAGAAAGAAGAAAGGAAAAGAAAAAGAAGACGAGGGAAGAGAAGAAAGAGAAGAAGAGAAGAAGAAGAAGAAGAAGAAGAGAAGAAAGAAGAAGAGAAGAAGAAGAACGCCGAAGAGAAGACGACCACCGAAGAAGAAGAAGACGACCCCGACGACGACGACGACGGAAAGAAGAAGAAAGAAGACAAAGAAGAAAAAAAAAAAAAAAGAAAAGAAGAAGAAAAAAAAAAAAAAAAACGAAGAGAAGAAGAGAGGAAGAAGAAAAGACGACGAAGACGACGAAGACGAAATAAAAAGAAGAAGAGAAAGAAGAAGAAGAAGAAGACGACGACGACGACGCGATAAGAAGAAGAAGAAGAGAAGACGAAGAAGCGAAGAAAAAGAAGAAGAAGAAGAAAGAAGAGAACACGCCGACGAACGACGACGAAAGAAGAAGAAAGAGAAAGAAGAAGAAGAGAAGAAGAAGAAGAAGACGAAGGGGAAAGAAGAAAAAGAAGAAGAAAGAAGAAGAAGACGAAGAAGACGACGACGACGCCGACGACGACCACGACGACGACGACGACGCGACGACGACGAGAAGAAGAAGAAGAAGAAAGAAGACAACGACGACGCCGAACGACGAAGAAGACGAAGAAGAAGAAGAAGAAGAAGAAGAAGAAGAAGAAGTAGACGACGAAGACGACGACGACGACGACGACGACGACGAAGAAGAAGAAGAAGAAGAGAAGAGAAGAAGAAGAAGAAGCATAACAACAACAACAACAACAACAAGAAAGAAAGAAAGAAAGAAACACTGCAACCGCCTCTTTCTGTTGTGTTCCGCCTGTTTGCCAGAAAAATACGGAATTCCACATGTGCTGGCCGAGTACACTCCCTTCTCCACTCCCCGCCACGCGGCGTGGAAAAGTTGGCATCAACCGTTGAGGTCGAGATGAATAATAATAATAATAGCGGGGTTACTCAGGAGTTCTTATGTCTACGCTTGGCGCAGTCCCCGAGCACTTTGCTAATACATACTTTTTCAAACAAGCTTACAGCATCCTCTGATCAGCCACACTTCTACGAAGCATCGGCAATTTTCCTTTTATTGCTTCGTCGCCATAAAAAACAGCCGTTCTCAAAGTCAGAATAATGCCGCCGTCTGGAGGCTCGTTCTTCGTGACGAGTAGTCTGGCTGTATTGGCAACACGTGCTTTCAACTGTGGATGGATGGTGTTTTTGAAAGTGTCGTACGCACACCGTTCACAACGTAGTGAAATAAAACATGCACACGGGCTTTACCCCATGTTTCACAAAGACAATCGCAACGTGACTTTCCTTGAAATAAACCTGACTGGCACTGTTGTGAAACGCGTACCGGGGAAAGGCCACGTGCATTCGGGTTCGATAGTAAACACGTCATTATCTACACTGCAGAGTCTGACGAAATCGCGCGAGAAGAAAGGTGCGATACGTGCTGGATACGTCACGCACCCAGTCCGTGCCGCGTTAGTCACGTACGTGGGATCTTAAGGCGCCCAGTGCTTGGGACTGTCACGAGCGGGAAACGGGTGGTGTTCCTAGAGCTTCTCATGGCTGCGCCAAGCGTGGGCTCTCCATGCTGTTGTCTAGTTGTTTATTTATTGCCTACACTTGCTGCTTCAAGTGTGGGCTCTCATGCAGTTGTCTAGTTGTTTATTTATTGCCTACACTTGCTGCTTCAAGTGTGGGCTCTCATGCAGTTGTCTAGTTGTTTTTTTTATTGCCTACACTTGCTGCTTCAAGTGTGGGCTCTCCATGCAGTCATCTAGTTGTTTATTGCCTACACTTGCTGCTTCAAGTGTGGGCTCTCATGCAGTCGTCTAGTTGTTTATTGCCACACTTGCTGCTTCAAGTGTGGGCTCTCCATGCAGTGTCTA
>JADBJO010008646.1:20000-23101 GCA_016801955.1 Conus betulinus
GCAATTGGCAGGGTTCTCATTACGTTGGCCGCTGGACATGTATCTCAGGTTAAAGGTGTAATACACGCGCAAAAAAGTAAAAAAAAAAAAAAAAGAAAAGAGAAAACAGAAAGAAAGAAAAAGCTGGTTTATTTTACCCGTTCCTTAAGTCTTGTTGAGGTTTGTAGATAGAAAGGCTGTACTTACAAGATTTTGATTTTCCTTGTTTAGTGATAGAATACTCCGGTTACAAAAAACAAAACGAAAAAAACGAATTACTGGGGAACAAAGAAAGACACAGACACACAGAAAGCGCATAAGTAAAGAACAAAGTGTCCTTTGTTCTGGCACTGCCAGTCGTTCGTCGACTGTACCGCCTTCTTCCAATTCTAAACAAGTTCCCCGCTTCTGTCTCTGGTCTCATGATCATCTTCTGCGCTTATTTCTTTTCTCCCTTTTATAATCATTGCCAGAAGAAAAAGAAAACAGCCGAAGGTGCTGGGGGGAGGGACCCAGAGAAAGCACTGTCTCCACCTGCCTTTAGAGCAGTTCCTGTACCACCCCTGGAGGCCTGCGCTGTGTTGACGATGGGTACACCCTTTTATAATCATAGCCAGCTGTTATTTTTCATCTTCCTCTCTGCTCCCAGTGAGTACAACTGATTTCTCCGCTCGCGGGCACAATTATGTCTCCTTTGTACATGTCAGATGTCGACAGTTATTTCTCCTCTTTACAGAATTCTGTCGTTTATCCCCTTTATTCTCCGAAGCTGGTCCGTTTAAAATGAACTGAAGAGCTCCAGATGTGTCCCTTCCTGTGACTCTTACCTTTTTTACATTTGGCGACTTGATATTCTTTCAGACGCGCCATAATTCTCGTTTTCTAAGAAAAATACTGGCGGGCCTTTCTTACGTCTTTTTCCATTTCTACTGATTGACTGTAAATTTTTGCCATGCTCACAGTTTAATAGTTCTCCTTTTCATGTCATTTTTCTAACGTTTTTTTGTTTTTTTTTCCTTTTTCTTTCTTTCTTTTTTTTTTGACAATCTTTTCCACTTCTACTGATTCACTGTGTAAGTTTTTTGCCATGCTCACAGTTTAATAATTCTCCTTTTTAAATCAATTTTCTAAATCTTTCTTTTTTTTTTTAGTTTTTTTTCTTTTTTTTTTTTTTTTCAAACATCTTTTCCACTTCTACTGATTCACTGTGTACGTTTTTATCATGTTTACACTTTAATAATTCTCCTTTTCCATGTCATTTTCAAAAGCCTCTCTCTCTCTCTCTCCTCTCTCTCTCTCTCCCTCTCTCTCTCCTCTCTCTCTCTTTGTTTTGTTTTTTTCTTTTACATCTTTTCCACTTCGACTGATATCACTGTGTAAGTTTATGCCATGTTCACAGTTTGTTTCCTTCTCCCTCTTCATGTCCATTTCCTAAGGCTATTTCTCCTTTCTTCATGTTAACTTTCATCATTATTTCTATCTGCCGATGTCCATGCTGGTATGTCTCCCCTTTTGGAGTCCGTTGTCAATTCCCTTTTTTTTTTTTCTCATCCTTTTTTTTTGTCAGTCCTTTTTTTTCAGTTTTTATCTCCTTTTTTTTCATTTGTATTTCCTACAATGACTTCTCTCTTTTTGTTTCAAGTCCATTCTTAAAGATATATTCCCCTTTTTTTTTGTCATGCCAATTGTCTGTTAATATTTTGTCCTAATCCATGTACCCTTTCGGCGCTAAATTTTGGTCATTTTTCGTGTTCGTTTTTTTTCTAAAGTTATTTCGTCCTATTTTTTTTTTTCCCCCTACAATTATACACACCTTTCTTTCATGTCCATTGTCTGCAGTTCTTTGGCCAATTTTTTTCGTGACAGTTTTCCCCCCTGCCATTGACCGTTTATGATCTCGATTGTCTACACCGATTTCCTCTCCTGTGTGATGTCCGTTTTCTTCTACCGTTCGTTTCCTTTTCTCTTCGCACGTACTCGTTTTTCTCTTCCCCGTACTCGTCCCCTCCCCCCCCCTCCCCCTCCCCCCATTTCAGGTTCCTTCCACTCCCCCCCCCCCCCCCCTCCCCCCCCCCCCCCCCCCCCCATCCCACACACACACAAACACCGGTCATAGTCCATCTCACCTACCCATAAACAAAAACAAACTCTCACCTCCTGTAGTTTACCTACCTTTCTACTCTGCTGAGTCCCCCCCCCCCCCCCCCCCTTCCCCCCCCTCCTCCTCTCCCCCCCCCACCTTCCCAAAAAAAACCTACTATGTCCTGCCTTTCGCTTTCTTTCTTTCTTGCTTTTTTCTTTTTTTCTTTTTTAATGTACAGTAGTTTCTCGACCCATAAGGTCACCGTCCTCTGCGTCAAACACCCCCCCCCCCCCCCCCTTCCCCCACCCCCCCTCCCCCCCCCCCCCCTCTCTCTCTCCTCTCTCCATCTCTCTCCTCTCTTGTTTTTTTTTTCCTTTTTCCGGCAAATATTCCTCTTTACTATCTCCTCCCCCTCCTTGCCTCTCTCTCTTCCCTCCCCTTTCCTCTCTCTCCCCCCCTCTCTCTCTCTCTCGCCTCCCCGCACTCTCTCCTCACTCCCTCCCCCCTCTCTCTCTCTCCCTCCTTCCCCCTTCTTTTCTCTGCCCCACCTCCTCCTTCCTGCGTCCAACCCCCCTCCTCCTCTTCTCCCCTTACCTCCTTCTCTCTGCTGCCCCCCACCCTCCCTCTCTCGGCCCTGCCCCCCTCCCCTCTCTCCCCCCCCCCTATTCCACAACCACACACAACACACACACACACACACACACACACACTATCGTGTGTCGCCTTCTCGTGGTGTGGGTGTCCAGAGGGGGGGGGGGTGGGGGGATCTCCCCTTCCCCTAAGGCTGGTACTGTGCTCTTTTGATCCTGTCTTTGATGTCGCCGATATATTTATGGTCTCCCCCCCCCAACCCCCCCCCCCCCCCCCCCCCCCTCCACCTCCTCCACCTTCACAGGCGGCCAACCGATGCTGTCACTGATATGCTTTGAGGCAAGATGGGACAGAAAAACAAACAAACAAACAAAAAAAAAACCCCATGGGCACATAAACGCAAACACGCGTGCGCGTGGCGTGCGGTGCACAACACACCAGCACACAC
>JADBJO010008646.1:23425-40925 GCA_016801955.1 Conus betulinus
TTCATACAACTTAATCCAAACAACGTACCAGAAACTTCGTTAAAAAAATCTTTCTACGGTAAAATCTTAGATCAGATGCAACATGTTTAGATCCCAACACTCTAAAGAATATGTTTCACTGTGATGTGGAACAGTGACATGGAATGCACCACGGAGCTTCTTCAAAAAACCTTTTAAAAGATAATCTAATGGGTGGAAAAACGAGTGACCTGTGTGCAAGCGCGACACAAGAACTGTTTTTCGTCTTTACTTTTAACGGCCGAGAGAGAGAGAGAGAGAGAGAGAGAGAAGAGAGAGAGAGAGAGAGAGAGAGAGAGCAAAAACGATCCCACGAATATGAACGACGTGCTCTCTTCCCAATCATGGCGAGAGAGAGAGCAGAGAGAGAGAGAGCGAGAGAGAGAGAGAGAGAGAGAGAGAGAGAGAGAGCAAAAACGATCCCACGAATATGAACGACTTGCTCTATAATCCCCGATCTATAACGCCAGAGAGAGATGAGAGAGAGAGAGAGAGAGAGAGAGAGAGCGAGCCAAAAACGATCCCACGAATATGAACGACTTGCTCTTTCCCAATCATGGCAAGAGAGAGAGAGAGAGAGAGAAGAGAGAGAGAGAGAGAGAGAGAGAGAGAGAGAGAGCGTGTGTGTGTGTATCAATCAACTAAGAACGAAATCATTTGATTTAAAAACACCCGCTGGGGGCGCACACATATCGATTGCTACAACATCAGGGCAAGGTGGGTCGGTGGGTGACATTTCATTGTCGGAAAAAAAAGTTTATGAAAAAATCAAACTCAACAGAAAAACGAAGAACTACGCTCAACATGCTCTCTCTCTCTCTCCTCTCGCGTCGTCTCTCTCTCTCTCTCTCTCTATTCTCTCTCTCTCTCCGCACACACACACACCCCGCCACAACGCACACACATACACAACACATCCCTGTTTGATTTAATTTGTCCATTGTGTAAAGAAGAGAAAGAAAGAGGAAGTTGCATTTCGTTCACTCTCGCTTGCAGTGATAAACACGAACAACTAGATCCAGAGACCTGTCCATTTATGTACATAAAACACGTACATTACTATTCTGATCTCGTTTCTTATTAATATAATTGTATTTAATTGTCTTTTGCCCCTTAAAAAAAAAAAGATGTTTGAATGATTTCCGAATGATGCCAACCCCTTCATGAGCGGCATGGCGTGTTCATGAACGAAATATCCGTATTCGGCTCTCTGTCTGTCTGTCCCCCCCCCCCAAAACACAACAACAACAACAAACAAAAAATCCATTCTTTCGCGTCACTTTGTGATCGATTTTCCTAACATTTCGATACACGCGAAACCTTTCCTGTCGACCCCCCCCCCCCCCCCCTTTGCACCCTTTCACCTAATACCTCTCCGTCTTGCTGACCTCCTCCCCCTCCCCCCCCCCCCCCCCCCCCCCCCCCCTACTCCTTCCTCTTCCCAGTCTTTTTCCCCTTGTGTGTTCCCTTGTGTTGGCGTCCAGGTTTCTATTACATAGATTACTTTGTCTTTAGACTTACCCTCCCCTCCAATACCATCGTCCCCCCCCCCCCCCCCCCCCCCACACCCATCCCCACCCACCCTCGCAGGTTCCCACTCCTCTTCTTCTTCCACACTAAACGAGCACCCCCCCCCTCCCCCACCCCTCTTTCTTTCTTCTTCTACTCTCTCTCTCTCTCTCTCTCTCATTCTCTCTCTCCCCCTTCTCTCTCTCTCTCTCTCTCATCCGCCCATGTCAGTGTTCTTGGGGTCGTGTTCTATATCCACTTATTCCTCTCTCTGTTGATGGCCACCCCTCTCCTCTCCCACCCCCACCGCCCACACTCCTACCCCTCCCCCGTTCATCATCCTCCTCTCCCCCTTCCTTTCCCCCAAACCCCCCTCCCCCTCCTCCCGTCTCCTTCCCCCCCCCCCCCCCCCCCCCCCCCCCCCCCCCTCAGGCTTCACTACGATTCGGGTCTTTCTCATCACTCTCAAACCCCCCCCCGCCCCCACCCCACCCTCCAAATCTTCCTTGAACTACTTTGGCTCTTTTCATCTCTCTCCGTTCTCGTCACCCCCCCCCCCCCCCCCCCCCCCCATATCGCCCGCCATATCCCCCCCCCCCCCCTCCCCCGTCCACCCCCCCCCACCCCCACCTTTTCCACTTGTCCTGCATGGCGGGCGTACGGTGCTTGCTTGATGGGTGGGTGAAAGCGACTCGTGTGTCTGGCTGAGCAGGTAGCGTGGCGCTTTGGGCCCCTACCTTGTGTTGACTTAACTGATTAAAAGAATACGCCCCCCACGCCCCCCACCCCCCCACCCCCACCCCCACCCTCCCCCTTCCCCCCACATCCCACCCCACCTTTTTTTTTTTTTTTTTTTTTTTTTATCTGCCCCTTTACGTGAAGCGTGACGGCTTCAGTTTGCCTGACTACGTACGCTCTTGTCTGCCGACACGGAAGGAAAGGGAGAAAGGGAGGGGGAGACCTTGGTAACGGAAACACCAACGGGCCCTGACTTCAGGGAAAACGGGTGCAGTCGTGGGTAGGTCTGGGCTGGCAGAGCGGGTATAGCCCTAGGTAAGTCTGAGGAGGCAGGCTCAGCCATGGGTACGCCTGAGAAAGTGAAATGGATTACTATAGATCGGTCTGAGAAAGCTGGCGCAGCTATGGGTCGATCTGAGAGAGCCGATATAGCCATGGGTTGATATGAGAGAGCCGGTATAGCCATGGTTGATCTGAGAGAGGCCGGTATAGCCATGGGTTGATCTGAGAGAGCCGGTATAGCCATGGGTTGATTTGAGAGAGCCGGTATATAGCCATGGGTTGATCTGAGAGAGCCGGTATAGCCATGGGTTGATCTCAGAAAGCTGGTATAACTATGGGTCTGTCTGAGAAAGCTGACTTAGCCATGGTTCGTTCTGAAAGAGCCGAAATATTTAGGGTCGATCGGAGAAAGCCATGATAGCCATGGGGTTGATGTCAGAAAGCAGGTATAGCCATGGCTCGTTCTGAAAAATCCGGCCTAGTTATGGGTTTGTCTGAGAAAGCCAGTATAGACATGAATCGGTCAAAGTAAGCCAATACAGCCGTGAATCAGTCTAAGAAAGCCGGTACAGCTATGTTTTCATCCTGAAAAACCCGGTATTGTTATAGGTTGGTCTCAGAAAGCCAGTATAGCCATGGCTCGTTCTGAAAAAAGCCTGCATAGACATGCGTCGGTCTGAGAAAGCTGGTATAGCTATGGATCGGTCTGAGACAGCCTGTATAGCTATGGATCCATCTGAAAAAGAGCCAGTAGTTATTGGTATGAAAGCCAGTATACCTATGGATCGGTCTGAAAAAAACCGGCGTAGCCATGAGTCAGTTTGAGATAGCCGGTATAGCCGTGAGTCGGTTCCAGGAAAGCCAATATAGCTATGATATGATGTGAAAGAGCCGAAATATTTATGGTCGCATCTCAGAAAGCCATGATAGCCATGGGTTGGTCTCGGAAAGCCGGTACAGCCATGGCTTGTTCTGAAATGGCCAGTATAATTATGGGTTGATATATGATAGCAGGTATATAGCTTGTGGCTCGATCTGAGAAGGCCAGTATATAGCCACACGTCGGTTTGAGAAAGCTAGTATAGCAGTGGCTCGTTCTGAAAAAAAATGGCCGGTATAGGTTGGTCTGTGAAATCCGGTATAGGCATGGGGTTGGTCTGAAAAAGCCTGTATAGATCTAGCCGTGGATCAGTTTATGAAAGCGGTACAGCAATGGCTTGTTCTGAAAAAGCCGGCATAGGTGTGGATGGGGTCGGCCTGAAACAGCCGGTATAGTCATCGGTCGGTTTAGGAATAGAACGCAGACTTTGCCAAGAGCGGGGGGGGGGGGGGGGGGGAATGTTTTTGGCAGCGCAGGTGGCAGGCATACTTGATGGAAGCGAACGCGAGTGCCGGGAGCTCGGGGGAGAGGGGTGTGAGGGCGACGCTAACAAGCGTGTACCCCTCTGCCCCCCTGCTGTTTGTTTAATATTTCCCGGTCCCATGAGGAGCAAGCTGACGATGTTGATTGAAGCCGCTAATCACCTTGGCCCGCCGTGTTGAACAACGCGTTCGGCAGTTGGGTAACGGGTCGGTAAATAGACGAGTCTGTTTCCAAACCTTTTACATCTTTTCGTCAAACACTATAAGGCGCGTTCGGTCCTGGCGGCGGCGGCGGCGGCGGCAACGTTCGCAAACGTTTGTTTCAAAACAAACATGGTGGCCAAAGGATGAATTCTGAACGAGGAACAAACAGTGAAGATAAAACAGGAAAATGGCAGTCTTTTGGTGGGTGGGAGGGGGGGGGGGGGGGATGGGGAATACTCAGATCAACTGAACATCACTTCGTTTCATATGAAATGAGGCATGGAACGGTAAATATTAAACAATGTACAAGTAGGGTAACTCTTTGCTCCCACAAGAAAGCATAAATCCGAAGGAATGCTGCTTACGACACTGAATCGCCTATTCAAGTTTTAAAATGCTGTGCCAATCTTGAATAAAAGTTACTTTATATTCCTTTCGTTTTTCTCCAGTTCTTGTTGCTGTGTAGATGTGTTTGGTACAGGGTATATGGGCAAGCGTGGGAACATCCTTTTCTGGGGGATGTTTCCTTGTTTGTTCTGTGTGCTCTGTGCTGCCATGTCTGCTAGGCCATTCGGTGTTGTAAGCAGCATTCTTTTGGAGTTACCTTTTCTTGTGGGAGCAAGAGTGACCCTACTTGTTTATTGTTTATCACTTCATTAAGTCAAGTCAGCTCACGTCCTGTTCCTTGCAACCAAAGGTGCAAGCAAGTTCAAGTCAGATCAAAGCAGGCGTTCAAATGCCAAGACTTTGTGAGTTTCCCAACCACATCATGCATTTAAATAAAAGACCAGTTCTGAACGAATTTTATCACCTACCTTGTTCAAGTTGCCAAATGAAAATATCGAAATCCTTGATCTCTCTCTCCTCTCTCTCTCTCTCTGTGTTTGTCTGTCTGTGCATCTGTCTGTCTGTCTGTCTGTCTGTCTCTCTCTCTTTACACACATACACACACACACACACACACACACACACACATATATATATATATATATATATATATATATATATATGTGTGTGTGTGTGTGTGTGTGTGTGTGTGAATTTTTTTTATTCTCCATAATAAACATACAATTTTTCGATTTGAACTGCAAACCAAAGTTATGAAGAAATCTCTTTTTTGTACATGCAAATACAAAACAGAGACGCCACATTCCCACTCACTCACATCCCCCCCCCCCCCCCTCCCTTTCAGGCTCCACAGATGTCTGTTGACTTATCCCTAATATCTTGCCTTTCACACACACACACCCACACACACACACACACAATCATGACTTGTTATCGCCATCTTCTGGGGTCATGTTGACCCGTATGGCAGGCACTTCATCAACGGCATTTGACTGCATAACACTCTAGTAACGAGGGTTATTCCGTCTTGCAGGCGCGCGTGGGTGTCTGCTTGCGTTAAGACGAAGCAAAACCAATGACAGATGTGCGCGCAGAGCCAACGATTTTCTCCACTTACGTGTCCAACAAGCCAAGCAGAGTGTTAGCGAACTAGGCAATTAATGGTAATCAAAAGCGTCAACCGACCTACTTAGCTGCTTTTCTTTGTGGCGTACGTGGTGCAGTTAGTCTCAGTTGGTGGGGGGGGGGGGCGGGGGGGGGGGGGGGGGGGGGGGGGGGTTACTGAGAGGGGATGGGGGGTATGGGGGGTCTGGGGTCATCCATGTTCTTTACAAGCACAGCTGTTTCCCTTACCTGCGGAAAAATACCACTTTGCAATCACCCAAATGAGCCTGACCGTCTGGACTGCCAACTTCAAGAATTCAGGAACATGGCCAACAATGCTATCTGCGTAGGCTGACCAGACTGCCGTGACAAGGCTATCTGTGTACTCTGGCCAGGCTGCTGTGGGAAGTTTAGTCTCTATAGTGATCTCTCTCTCTCTCTCTCTCTCTCTCTCTCTCTCTCTCTCTCTCTCTTTTTTTTTTTTTTTTTAGTAGGCTGAAACAGACTGCCGTGACAAGCTATCTGTGTACTCTGACCAGACTGCTGTTGGACGTTTAGTCTCTATAGTGATCTCTCTCTTCACTCTCTCTTTTTTTTTTTTTTTTTTTTTTTTTTTTTTTACTCTTGTGTAACGTCTAACGCTAGATTACTTCTGAATAGAAAAAAAAATGTCATATTTCAGAACTAGTTCATGGAAATGACCAACATTTATTATGATAAATATCTAGCGCAAAATCTAAACAACAACATAACATAAATAACCGACACGTTTTATGATGAATGTAGCCCAAATCAACAACACATCGAACAGGTCATGCACCAGTTTAGACTATAGCTTAGACACGCCTTGGTCAGTCAATAGAGGATGTTGGCAACGTAGGCATCCAGAAATGGAATTTTTCTCGGAAATTTAAAAGGACAATTTTCATACACCGTGTGGCGTTTGAAGAAACTAGCGATGTGTTCCCTCGATTGTTCACGTTGTCCAGAACATGATTCAGTTTGACGTTATAATGTCTGGATAAGTGTAACTAAATATGAATGAGATTTTTTTTTTTAAAGTGTTGTCTTTCTCAGTCGTTTCGAATCTGACCTCCAGCGTCAGGGTTAACAATGTAATGAAGCATCGGGGCAAAGGGCATGGAACACGGGTGGAGAGAAACTTTTTCACAGTCGTCCGGGCTTGATGGAACTTGTCCCATCTGTCTCTAGAACGTGTGAGGAGGAAACAGATTCCGCGCAGAGAACCTGCCGGCGGCGCCCATGCTGGTGCGTTAGACGATGTGATCATGTCTTCAAGATTCAGCATCGCAGTTCTTGTGGGGGTGCTGAGACGCACCAGGCAACAGCAAGCAAAGCACACCACTGCAGCTTCCATGACGATCTGCACCAGCATGTTCTGCATATATATATATATATATATATATATATAATGTGTGTGTGTGTGTGTATGTAAAGAAAGAGAGAGAGAGATACAGGCAGATGCACAGACAGACAGAGAAACACACACACACACACACACACACACACACACACACACACACACAGAGAGAGGAGAGAGAGAGAGAGAGAGAGAGAGAGCGAGA
This sequence comes from Conus betulinus, assembly GCA_016801955.1. NCBI lineage: Eukaryota > Metazoa > Mollusca > Gastropoda > Neogastropoda > Conidae > Conus > Conus betulinus. Next base: position 30,577 of record JADBJO010008646.1, read on the forward strand.
GAGAGAGGAGGAGAGGAGAGAGAGAGAGATCAAGGATTTCGATATTTTCATTTGGCAGCTTGAACATGGTAGGTGATAAAATTCGTTCAGAACTGGTCTTTATTCAAATGCATGATGTGGTTGGGAACTCACAAAGTCTTGGCATTTGAACGCCCTGCTTTGATCTGACTTGAACTTGCTTGCACCTTTGGTTGCAAGTAACAGGACGTGAGCTGACTTGACTTAATGAAGTGATAAACAATAAACAAGTAGGGTCACTCTTGCTCCCACAAGAAAAACGTAACTTCAAAGGAATGCTGCTCCTCCCTGTATACAGCCCCCCCTCCCTGTATACAGCCCCCTTCCTGTATACAGCCCCCCCCCCCTCCCTGTATACAGTCCACCTCCCTGTTTACAGCCCCCTCCCTGTATACACTCCCCTCCCTGTATACACCCCCCTCCCTGTATACAGCCCCCCCCCCCCCCTGTATACAGCCTCCCCTCCCTGTATAACACCCCCATCCCTGTATACAGCCCCCCCCCCCCCCCCCCACCCCCCCCCACCTGTATACCCCCCCCCCCTGTATACAATCCAACCCCCTCCATGTATACAGCCCCCTCCCTGTATACACCCCCTCCCTGTATACAGTCCCCCTCCCTGTATACAGTCCCCTCCATGTATATAGCCCCCCTCCCTGTATACAGTCCCCTCCCTGTATACAGCCCCCCCCCCTCCCTGTATACAGCCCCCCTCCCTGTATACAGCCCCCTCCCTGTATACGGCCCCCCCTCCCTGTATACAGCCCCTTCACGTGCACACGGATCTAAAGACACAACCCATGCAAAAAAGCTATACTTGACAACCCCCCCCACCCCCATCCACCCCCACCCCATTCATGTGTACAGCTGTCTCCACATATACAATCTCCTTCCACGTCCACAGCCTCCTCCATATACATCCAGGGCCTAAGACAGGACTCTGGGGGGGGGGGATAGGAAGAGGCTATACCTTAACAGCCTCCCCACGCACCCCCCCACTCCTACCCCACCCTTGTACCACCAACGTTCCCACCTGACCAGCCTGCAAAGCGGTTTATCCGGTGTCGGTACAAACCTGCTACCACAACAAACAGCTCCCCACCCCCCACAGCCCCCCCCCCCCCCCCCCCCACCTCCACCCCCACCCCCCGAACAATGTGTCCAGACGTGACTAGGTTGGGGCAAGGTGGGAGTGGGAGGTTTGGAGGGGGGGAAAAGGGGGCATGAGACCCTGTGTTGACGGTGTGCAATGATGGGTGAAAGGGTGATTAGCGAGCCAAATCAAACAAACAATATTGGTCAAGGGCTTGCGGGTGCGCTGAGCCCCCTTCTATAAGCTATCGCCCTACGACTGGCGATGTTATCTGCTGATTCTAATCTGCGGTAACAACAATCTAAGGAGAAGAAAAAAAGACGAGACGACGACGACAACGAAGAAAGAAGAAGAAGAAGAAGAAGAAAGAAGAAGAGGAAGAAGAAGAAGAAGAAAGAAGAAGAGAAGAAGAGAAAGAAAGAAAGAAAGAAGATGAAGAAGAAGAGGAACAACAACAACAATACCAGTTAAAGAAAAATGTGGAGCGGGAAGAAAAAGAAAACGAAAGAAAAAAAAAAAAAGAAAGAATGAAATAAGAAAGAGACAGAATACAGAAAAAAGAAAGGAAGGAAGAGCAGGAACAATGATAGTTCATTCGTCCGTCGAGTCGACGAAGGAACGAACTATTCTTGAAAGAAAGGAAGAAGACGAACAAGAATGAAAACATCAAGAACAAGAAAACACAGAAATGAAAGTTGCAGTAGTAGTAGTAGTTGTAGTTGTAGTAGTAGTAGTAGTAGTAATCGTTTTTTGTTGTAGTAATAGCAGCAGTAGTAGTAGTTAGTAGCAGCAGCAGCAGCAGCAGCAGCAGTAGTAGTAGTAGTAGTTGTAGTAGTAGTAAAGCACTCGTAGTGTAGTCGTAGTGGTAACATTAGTAGAAGTAATAGCAGTAGTAGTTACTGTTGTTGTTGTTGTCGATGTTTGTTGTTCTTGTTTCTGTTTTTTTTTTTTTTTTTTTTTTTTCCCGAACTCCATTACATGGAACATTCTCCGCGAGGATGGCCCATGGGTATTATCAAAGGCCTTGCTGAAATCGATAGAAATTATTCCTTTACGGAAACTGGAATTCCCGTACGTTCGTAACAAATACGGACAAAAAGTGAACATCTGGTGTGCATGGGAGCGTGTTGGCCCAGGCTTGCAGTCAACATCTGGTCTGCATGGCAGCGTGTTGGCCTATGCTTGCAGTGAACATCTGGCGTGCATGGCAGCGTGTTGGCCTATGCTTGCAGTCAACATCTGGTGTGCATGGCAGCGTGTTGGCCTAGGCTTGCAGTGAACATCTGGCGTGCATGGGGGCGTGTTGGCCCAGGCTTGCAGTCAACATCTGGCGTGCATGGGGGCGTGTGTTGGCCCAGGCTTGCAGTCAACATCTGGCGTCTGCATGGCAGCGTGTTGGCCTAGGCTTGCAGTCACACATCTGGTCTGCATGGCAGCGTGTTGGCCCAGGCTTGCAGTGAACATCTGGTCTGCATGGCAGCGTGTGTTTGCCTATGCTTGCAGTGAACATCTGGTCTGCATGGAGGCGTGTTGGCCCAGGCTTGCCTGTTCCTCCTGCAGTTCCTTGTCAACAGAATCTCTCATGCGTTTCAAGATCCCCCCGTCAAGAAGACGCAGTCTCCCATGGACACAGACGGCGCCGCAAAGGTGTGCAACTTTTCAGCACAGTTTGGAAGGACCGCAGGAAAGCGTCAAATGTCGGACTCGCTGTGACAAAACGATTTCCTAAGTCCACTGCCTTCAGTAAAAGGACATCTATAAACTCGTAGCGAGTTAAGGATGACATTTCTAATACTCGTCGCACCTGTTACCGAGACGAGCGAGACGAAATAAGGCAGTCGGTCAGCATGTGGACTACCCCCCTCCCTCCTTCCCACTCCCACCCATCCCACTAACCACATCCACCACCACCACCATCATCTCCTCTTCCATCTGTCCAGTTGGTGGATCAGATCAGGAAGTGATCCCCCTGTCGTGGGGCCATGTTCTCCCCGGGGCTCAACAGGTATGGACAGGTCACAGCACACGTCAGGGAGTGTCCCTCGCGCCTCATCGCCTGACCTATATCACCTCTCATCAATGTGGCCAGCTTCACACCACCACCATCACCACCATCCCCCCACCCTACTCCCCTACTTCCCCCATCACCCCAGTGCCTGACTGGTCCAACATCACAGGGGTGGATCGCAGCACCGGCAGGGAACGAGCTTTCAAATCTTGACACGAAGCCCATGGAGACGTGCGGGGTGAAGGGAGGCAATTGTTGAAGAACCCCCGCTGTCTCTTACTGTGCTCCCCATACCCCACGTCCAGCGTCATCCCGAACACGCTGTCGATCATTAAAACGATAGTGTATCACTGTCGCGTCGCATGAGCCGTGAGGGCCCCCTTGTCCCCCACGCACAGGGTTCATACAGACTTGGAGAAACAAAACTCCCAACCTTTTCCCAACCTTTTTCCCAGCCCCATCAACGTTTTCCCAACCAAGTTAAATCTCATACACATTGTGTTAACGGCAGATTGACTTCTTGCATACATTGCACAATGCCTTTCTCTTGTCGGTAGCATCTTTCTGCAGCCAGTCCTTGTCATTCTTCGTTTTCAAGCCAAACATCGTTGAAAGAAAGCACAGTTTCCAGGCATAGCCACTGACGCTAGTAAGCATAGCTCGGTCTCCAAACGAAATGCTCTACAGGAGTCATGAAGAACAGAAAGCTAGAATGCGCGCAAATGTCAATCACTGGCGATCTTCTTGACACGAACAGTAACTCCTGACAACAAAATGGTTACACTCCGTAAGTAGAGCAAACTGTCAGTCGCGATGTCGGCGATTTTCGGACAATTAGAATTTATTTGTTTGTGTCTTTCTCTTGTTTGGTTTTCTGTCTCTGTGGTTTTTGAAGATGCTTGTTGGAGTTTTTGAAGATGCTTGTTCAATTTTCCCCAAACCTTCCCAACCCACAGACACCACCAAACGCCATTTTCCCCCCAAACTTCCACAACTGGGAAAAGGACCATCCGTTTTTTCCCAAACCTTCCCAACTATTCCCAACCTGTGGGCACCCTGCCACGATCCCACGTTCTCTCTCTCTCTCTCTCTCCTCTCTCTCTCTCTCTCTCTCCAGGTTGCAGTCCCTGTGGCAGGGTCGGTGTGAGGCCCTGAATGGTCAGTGTGCCCAGCAGACATCCGCTTCCGCCCACCCCCCCTTTCTTCCCCCCCCCCCCCCCCCCCCCCCCACGACTCCCTCCCCATTTACCAGTGAAGAATCCCCTGAGTCTTACATCACAAAGATGACGCACACATTACAAAGGTGACGTGAGCATCAGCAAAGGCACATCTACAAGAAGTGGGTACTGGATCCCATAGAGGGACCTAGCCCAGTGGAGGGGAAAAAAGAAGAAGAAAAAAAAAAAAAAAAACGTGCACATGTAGTAGTTCATATTCCGTCCAACTATAGTTATATATATATATATCTTTTTTTTTAATCTGGGATATAAAGAGTTTTACCTTTCTCTAAGTGTGTTTCTTTGCACTGTTCATCATGCCCAAACATGCTTGTTCTGTGACGCCTTGGTCCACTTCCACCTCCCACGTTCCCCGTTCGCCTCTCTGTGTCTGTCTGTCTGTCTGTCCATCTCTCTCTCTCTCTCTCTCTTCTCCGAACTATAATGTTACCGGAACGGCGCATTGTGGCAACACACACTGTATCTCCTTCCCTACCTCCCCTGCCTGGACAAACAGCTCCCTCTCTGCCCCATTCAGCGTCCAGCCCAATGGCCGTCCAGGCGCTGAAATCACCTGCTTTGAAGGGTCAATTGCCTGGTTTCAGGGGGTTAAATCGCATCCACCCCACCCCCACCCTCCTCCCCCTTCTCAGCAAGTCACCCCCCATCGTCTAAAGTGCCTGTGTCGCCATCAACCTGGGCTTGTTTCACACGTCAAGCTGTGCCGCCTCCTCGACTTGGGACCTGGGAGGCTGGGGGTGGAAGGGATGGGGGTGGGAGTGGGGGTGGGGGAGGAAGGGGGGGGGGGGCTGCTATGACCCAATGGCTAGGAAAGGAGAGGTAAGGAGATGGGATGGGGAGCTGTGGGGAGGGGGGGAGGGAGGGGAGAGTTATATTGATTCTTTGACAGGTTGATTGATTGTGTGTGTGGGAGATATACCGTCAGCTCTGGCTGGGCCAGCAGGACGTGAATGTGTATCCACACACCTCCACTTCGGCACTGATTGACTATCTAGTCTGTCTTTGTCTGTCTGTCTGTTCTGTCTGTCTGTCTGTCTGTCTCTCTCTCTCTCTCTGTGCGAGTCTCTGTGTCTGTGTGTGTGTGTGTGTGTGTGCGTGCGTGCGTGTGTTGCGTGTGTGTGGCGTGTGTGTGTGTGTGTATCTCTCTCTCCTCTCTCTCTCTCTCTCCCCTCCCCACCCCACCCCCCCCTCCCACCCCAACCACTCACATAGCAAACCCATTAACCTCGATATCTCCCGTTTTCAGACGGCCCAATCCTCTTCTTCAAACACGCCCACTGGCCGCCGCCATCATTCTGCGTGTTCACACAGAACCAACAACGTCTGGAACGGACTGCATCTCAAGATCCTCCTCCTCCTCCTCTCCCCTCCTCCTCAGCGGGATCCAGACAGCGACAGCTGCAATACTACAACGTCGTGATTCCTCCACAACCCTGGACGGAGCGTCACATCAACAATCACCTCACTTTTTTTTCGGCTCCCATGATCCTCTCCTGGGTGGCCTCGTTTCCGCCCGGCGGCCACTTTGATCGTGCGCCGAACACGAGAAGGTAAGTGGTTTCTCGTCCTTCGTTTTCGCTGTCCTAAATGTTATTTGTTTTCCGCCTGAAGAAGAAGACCCAGGAGGTCGAAATGCACTGTGTCTTGTCCTGCACTTTGTTTGTCTATGTCCTCGGCGGGTAACTAAACCCCCTCTCTTTCTAAATCAAAGTCAGTTCGACGCAGAAACAACGGGATCCCCCCCCCCCTCCACCCCCCCCCCCCCTCCCTCCCAGATCTTCGTTGGGTGGAATGCAGACGGAAAGTTGCAACAACAGCGACACCTTACCCCCCTCCCCCCCCCCCCCCCAAAAAAAAAACCTCTCTCCCCATCCCTTCTAGGCCCCACACTGTGATTCAACTGCCTTTAAAAGGCTGTTCAAAGAAAGGCTGGTGGTCACTCTCTGGCTCAAAGATCGCCGTTACCACCACCACAGGGATCTGAAGCGAGGAACAAAGAGAACGTTTGTCTGGCTAACAAGTCCCAGGCGTCCCTCTCTTGACAGACTGTCTTACGTACTACGGTGGAAGGTACTCTTCTCCCCGCCAGACCCCCCCCCCCCCCCCCCCACACCACACACCAGTCTGTGTTGTGTGTGTGTGTGTGTGTGTGTGTGTGTGTGTGTGTGTGTGTTTGTGTTGTGTCTTTGTATTTTTCCGTCTTTGTATTTTTTCCTCTCTATTTTTTTTTTTTTGGCCATCAGATTATTTACTTTATCGCTACTTTTTTCGCTACTTTTTTTGCGAAGTATATGCTTGATTGTGTGTTTGTTTGTTCGTTTTTATTTTATTTTTTTTTTTTTAAACTAAACTTGCTACTACTCCCATGGAAGTGTATAACACACTGGGAGACAGACGTGCAGATATATAATCAATTGTATGTTTGCTGGCGTATATAACACAGACACATAATCATATCAATGCTGTATGGATGGATTTACGCATGCCAATCTGTGCGGGTTTATATTCATGGGTGTGCATATCTTAATAAATGCGAAGAAAAAAAAAATGGGAAAAAAAAAATATTACGTACTAACGTACCAAACGACAGATAGTACTTACACACGTTCGTCTGACCTGACCTTCACAAACTACTGGTTCAAAACTAGTACGCTCCTGCTCCCTCCCACATCACCCCCCCCCCCCCCCCCCGACCACCACCACCATCCACCACCCTCCCTCCCCCCCTCCTCCACATTCCGACACTAGCAAAGTGTCTGTGCTCAGAGAGTCGGGGGGGGGGGGGGGGGGGGGTGTGTGTGGAGGGGTAGCCGATTGCAGCAGGTTGACATTTTCTTTCAGCGGGGCCCCGGCGCGGGCGATAACTCCCGTGACAGACTGATTGTGTCCCCTAACCCTCCTCGCCTTCCCACACCCGCAGTGATCTACGAGAGGATGTGTGCTGGGCGGGCAGGTGGATGGGAGGGGGATGGAGAGACGGGAGGGAGGCAGGGAGGGAGGGAAGGGGGTGGTGGAAAAGGGGTTTGGAGAGCAGAGAGGGGGGGGGGGAGAGGGAGGATGGGCTTGACTGGAGACGGGAGAGAGGCGAGTGGTGGAGGTAGAGTGCTGTGGCACTGTGTGTAGGCTATTAAACGACAATTCTCAAACTGGTCGTTTCCTGGTACTGCATCACTTAAAAACCGAGACCGTTTTAGTGAACGTCTCTCTCTCTCTCTCTCTCTCTCTCTCTCTCTCTCTCTCAAGATGCATGAGTTTTGAGGGTGGCAGGTGTTCAGAGGTGTATCAGAGGTCTGATATCCGTCTGAATAAATGCTAGATTTCAAAACTGAGAAGGCGTTGATAAGACCGCAGTCAATTATTCATTCATGTCAGACAACCTACTGTATGTGTGGAAACGGACCAACAGAAAGAGAATAATTATACACGAACCGAGAGATACTTCAAAGGTCAAAGTTCACAGTGCCGTGAACGCATCAAAACAGTACACAGCTGGCGAGAACTGTGCTGCATACATAAACGTTTACCGCAGATTTTTTTTTTTTTAGTTTATAGCTGAGTCTTCTTTTTTTTTTTTTTAATTCATTTATTTTTTTTTTTTGCACACCAAAAGATAACACGGCTAAGCTAGGGTTACGAAGAATAAAAAAGACAATAAAGAAAATAAAGAAAGAAAAGGACGAAGAAAGAAAGGTGAAAGAAAGGAATAAACGAGACAAGCAAAATACTATGAAAGAAAGAAAAAGAGAAACAGAGAACAAAATTAATGACGCAAGAGACAAGCTACAACGAAAGTTAAAAAAAAAAAAGAAAACGGGGGGGGGGGGGGGGGGTGGGGGGGGGGGGGGTAGGGAGAAGGAAAGAAAAAAGTGTTTTGTAATAGCCCTTCTTCTTCGTCGTCGTCTTTTTTTTTTTTTTTTTTTTTTTTTTTTTTTTTTTTTGAAAGGGCGTGCAGTCGCAAATGCTACTTGAAACTAAACAATTCAAAGCGAAACGAACACCACGACAAACAGTAACTCCTAGCACGCTATTATCTTTTCCCACCCATACACACAGCGAGCGCTCAAACGAGCAGAATTCCTCAGATTCCATGACAACCAAACGAAATTGGGGGGGGGGGGGGGGGGGGTGTGGGGGGGGGGGGGGGGGGGAAGGGAATACACAAAGGAAGCTGAAAAGCGGGGCGGGTTAGGGAGGTGGGGAGGGGTGTGGGGAGGGAGGGGGGCAGGGGAGATGGGCAAAAGTGGCAGTGTGGTGGTAGGTTGGTGGGTGAAGGGGGACGAGGGAAGGGGTGGGTGGTGGGGTGGGGTGGGGGGCTGGGGGGAGGGGGTGTGACCCTCCTTCTAAATGAAAAGGGGCGAAGCCAGCGGGTTACAAAACCCCCTACCCCCAGGCGGACTGATTATCTCCCCCTGACACGAGCCTGGACAATAGGGACGAAGAGGGGAATCTATCACATCAACCCCCCCCCCCCCCCCCGAACTTCTGTCCGCCCCCCCCCCCCCCCCTGTCGCCCCACCCCCCCCCCCCCCCTCGTTTTTCGTTTCATCCCTCCTGGGCATCACCGACACGTTTCTTGGTTCCCCTCCCCTATCCTGCCCCAGTCCCCCTGCTGGATCATCGGCCTGAAGATGAATACGTTTACGTTTCACCCGTTAACTCCGCTGTGACAGCTCTTGAAGCCCTCTTCCTTTGGCCACACATCATCTGCTGTCAAGCTGCAAGATAATAATAGCCGTACCGTCCCACCCCCCCCCCCCCCCCCCCCCCCCCTGGCTCGCCTAGTGTCCCCAAGGTCAGCCTGACCCGAGAGCGCGTGGTCACGTCTCGCGGCGGGCCTTCGGTGTCCACGCGCTATCCCTTCTTTCCCCCCCTCCCTCCTCCCCTCGGGAGACAAAGCTGTCTTTGATGGACTTGGACAATCACGCGTCACCCACCCACTTCAAAACACCTCCGCCGAGTGTGTGTGTGTGTGTGTGTGTGTGTTTTATTATGTCCACAGAACCCTCAGGGTGGTGGGTTGTTTCTTTCATTTAAGCCCCCCCCCCCCCCCCCCAAAGAAAAAAAAACGTCGGGGAGGGGTGTTTGGTTTGCGGGGGGGGGGGGGGGGGGGAGAGAGAGAGAGAGAGAGAGAGAGAGGGAGAGAGGGTGAGAGAGAGAGAGAGGAAGGAAGAGGAGAGAGAGAGAAGAGAGAGAGACAGGGGGGTGGGGGGGGACAGACAGACAGACAGACAGAAAGACAGACACTCAGAGAGAGAGAGAGAGAGAGAGAGCGAGACAGACAGACAGACAGACAGACAGACCCGTTATCAAAGCGGAGGCAAAGTTTCACACAGCGGATGTGCTGCATACCTGTTCTGCCCATCCCCATCCCCACCCACCCACCCCCCACCCCCGCACCCCCCCCACCCCCCCCCCCCCCCTCCCTCCTTCAAAGACTACACGAGGGATGGCGTTATTTGCTACAGTCGCGACACCTGTGTCTCGCACAGCGACCGTTTTTCTATCTTTCTGTCTTTCTTTCTTTCCTTCTTTAAATTTTTTTATTTTTTTTTTTTTTTTTTAAGTTTTTTTTTTTTTTTTTTCTTTTTTTCTTTCTTTCTTTTTTTTTTTTTTTTCTTGCCCTTGAGAGGACAAGACAGATAACTGTCCTCTCAGATCTTCCGCTGAAGGTGAGGACGGGGGAGGACGGGGGAGGGGGGGGGGAGTGGGCAGACAGATAATAATAACGGGACACCCTTCCCCTCTCCTCCTCCCTCCCTCCCACCCCCCCCCCCCCACCCCCCCTCCCCCCCCCCCCCCCCCCCCCCCCCCCCTCCGCGAGGTGAGCCGGAACTAGCCGGGAATGAGCCGGAGAAGCCAGACGTGAACCGGAGGTGTAAATAACGGTATCAGGGGAGATTAGTGTCACAGAAGGGCCCTTCCCGCGCCAGTCATGCCCCCTCGCACCAGCGCTGGGGGATGATGACTTAGCCCCTACACATAGATGCCTGGA